>LPNX010974049.1:164504-280101 GCA_001517045.1 Pseudotsuga menziesii
TTTTCATGTCATGAATGGGCAATATTCCAGTCTAGGATGTAATTTTCCAATGAGTCGGAAACTGCATTATCTTCCCTAGGGATATGCCTATAGGTAATAGCTTCAAATGACCTCTCCAATAAATGTACTCTCCAGAAGAGACGGAGAAGAACGAGATTCTTAATGGTATAGACATGGTTTAAATGACAAACCACTAGTTGTGAGTCCATCAAAACTACCAAGTTACGAACATCTTGGGAGGTAGCTTCAGTCAGGAGACCTATGACTGCTTGATACTCAGCGATATTGTTGGTAGCAGGACCAATGAAAACCACTCCTGAACTGACCAAATCGTACGCTGGGGAATAGAGAACCCAAGCAGCTGAGGCAAGATTCAAGGTGTGGTGGCAAGCACCATCAGTGAAGTTGTAGAAATCCATCTGCTCTACACAACCAAAACATGGTATAAATAGATACAGAAATAAAGCTTAAAACCATATTGAAAATACTTAAGCACACTAGAATTCAAGTAATATACATATATACAAGATACTATACAAGAAATATCTAGTCATAGTACCTCTTCAGGTACAACCCATTGCGAGGTTGTCCTAACGGGATTCCATCATAGTACACGAGCTCGTAGGCCCTTTCTCTAAAAATTTGGAAATAACGAAAGGACCGTACCACATGGATTCAAACATCCCTTCCCCTAGTTTTTCATATCTCTGATCATAGGTCAAAACTAGGTCACCTTCGTTAAAGGCACGAGGTTGGACAGACTTGTCATACTGCACCTTGACGTGTTTCTTGTGTGCCTCATTAGCTAAGGCAACATCTCTTCTAGTTTCGTCAAGGTTGTTCAAGTAGAGAAATATTTCTTCCTCTATGGAAGTGTTTAGGAGAAGTTTCACGACATGTTTCAAGGATGGAATTTGACACTAAATAGGCAAGACAACTTCTAGTCCATAGACAAGATGGAAGGGTGTAAAACCAGTAGCTTTTTTTACGAAAGTCCTATAAGCCCAAAGAGTCAAGAAAAGAATATGGTTCTAGTTGGATTTATGGTCTCCAACCATCCGACATAGCATTGTTTTCAAAACTTTGTTAATGGCCTCGACTTGACCATTAGCTTGTGTATAATAGGGCGTTGAGTTTTCATGACGAAAACCTAGCTTAGCACTTAATTCCTCCATCATTTGATTATGGAAATGTGATCTGTGATCTGTAACTATGGACTATGGGACTCCGAATATTTCTATCACATGATTGAACAGGAAGAGAGAGAGCAGCGGTCTTTCCGTCCTCTGCATATGTAGGAATAGCCTCACCCCATTTTGTAAAATAATCAACGGCTACGATGATGTAACCATGCTCCCTGGCTGAGGTAGGCTTACAATGCATGTAATCGATCCCCCATTTGTCAAAAGGGCCAAAAACAATGATGGGGTGTAACAGAGCAGGGTGGGTGCACTTTTTTGGATAGAAATGTTGACATAGTGGGAATTTCTTAACAACATCATGACAATCTTTAAAGACTGAAGGCCAGAAATAGCTAGCGCGGAGGATTTTTGGGGCTGTAGCCATCCCAGATAGATGACCGCCACATGCTCCATAGTGGTAGTCATTCAAAACTTATTCAGCTTCCTCATGTGTAAGGCATCATTGGAGAATGGAATCGATACTATGTATATACAAAGTGTCATTCAAGATGAGGTAGTATTTTGCGTGCTAACAAATACAGTGGCGATCATCACGGGATAGAGTTGGATGAAATATTTGTGTCTAGAGATAAATGAGAAAATATCCATACCATGGGTCAGTAGTGCTTATCTGGAACATGAATTCATCCAGGAATGAATCACTCGGCTCAGATTCCATCGAAGCATAGGGAATATCCAACATGAGCTCAGCAAAGACCAAGGATTTCTTTGATGTAGCTTTGGAAAATTCCAGATCAAACTCCTGTAGGATGACTATCCATCGGGAATACTTGCCCCTGAGCACCTAACGAGTCAGGATGTAATACATAGGGTTCCGGTCTGCCAATATCGTGGTTGTGCGGAGAAAAATGTAGTGATGAAATTTCTAAACAACAATGACCGTGGCCAATGTTGATTTCTTCATGTGTGAGTATCAAGTTTCAGAATCCATAAGATTCTTACTAGCATAGTATATCACATGCTCATGACTGTTGGGATTCTCCTACACCAAAACCATAGTGGTGGTAGTAGTGGAGGAAGCAATGTATAAGAGAAAATCCTCTGAATAATATGGAGGGTGTATCACAGGTGAGTGAGTCAGAGAGTGTTTAAGATTATCAAAGGCTCATTGGGCTTGGTCATCCTGAAAGAATGGAGTGTCCTTCTTAAGGAGATGCATATAACCGTATGTTTTCTCTAAAAAATTGCACACGAACCAGCAGAGGAAGTTTGCCTTCCCTTGAAAACTTTGGAGTTATATAAGGTTGGTTGGGGTTGGTAGGGATAGAATAACGAAAATTTTCAATGGATCTATCTGGATGCCATCCTTAAAAACCACAAAACCTAACATGAATCCCATCTCAACACAAAAAAAAAAATTATGAGGATTGAGCCGTATGTTATAATGACGAAATCTTAGGAAACTGTCTCTAAGATGCATTGTGAATGAGCTAGGAGGTCGTCAAGGTACGGTTCTACAATATGTTTTATATCATGAAACGCATAGGAAATAGCATGCTGGAAAGTGGCTCCAGCATTTTTCATGCCGAATGGTAACTTCTTGTATGCAAAGGTTCACCATGGGAAAATAAATGTTGTCTTGTGCTGATCGGTGGGTAAAATATCAATTTGATTATAACCCAAAAAGCCATCCATAAACAAGAAGATGACACTTCCACCAAAATTGTCAATAATCTGGTCGATATGCGGAGTGGGAAAGTTGTCTTTGGGAAAAGGGTTGTTCAAATCTCTAAAATTGATACAGACTCTAATGGTTCCCTTCTTTTTATTGACAGGGACGACGTTCAATACCCATTTTGTCAAGGGTACAGGATAAATAAACCTTTCTTTTAGAATCTTTTCTATTTCATCTTTGATAGCTGCAGCTTTCCGTGGATGGACTTGTCTCAATTTTTGTTTGACGGGTTTTGCAGTGGGATAGTTTTTTATTTCATGAACCACAATGGATGGGTCTATCCTATGCATTTCTTCATAAGACCAGGAAAAAACATCTCGAAATTCTTTGAAAAGTGCTATATATGCTTCAGATTCTTCTGCTGAGCAGTTCTTCCCAACATGAACATGCTCAAGGGTTCTAGGCTTGGGTGATATGTCAATTGGATTTGTTTGACTAATGTTCCATAGGTTTCCTTTAGAATCTGTGTTCTGCAACAATATAAGAGTTTGAGCTGTTTTGACAATATCAGTAGAAAAAAGGGATGCAAAATCATGGTCTATCAAACTGGTGTTGGGGAGGAACGAGGATCTATGATGATGATCCTACCATATAGGCTTATTAGTACTCATGATATCCATAATGGACTCATTGTAAGGAAAAGTCTAGGCGAGATAATCCAGAGTAGGAAGGGAGGATTCTAACCAGTAGGGAAAGTGGTAAGGGTCCGAAGCCACCAGATGGAGGTCATTTGCGTGGTCATCGGAAAGGGTTTGGATAACGTTGTACATTGCTTCATGCAGACTCAACAAGTTGGAATCAACAATTTGTTTTCCCTTTGGATCATAATCAAATGAAGAAATCATATTTACCGTCATTGTGTCTGTGTTAGGAGGGTTTGACGAAAAAATCCCCATAAGGGAAGAATCCTTCAGCATGCCTACCCCAATCGACTCGTAAGGAGGAGGGGACGAGCCTAACATAGGCATGTTATTAGCTATGGGGGTAGTAACATCTGGTGTATAGAAATTGAGCTGATAAATAGTTACAATCCTCCCTAGATGCAGAAATTGGACAGTTTGAAATACCGTCGAAGCGATAGCAATCATGGCATAAAACAAATTTCTTCCTAATAGGAGGTTGTAGTCTAACGGGGCATCTACTACTTCCACTTGAATGGAACTGGTTTTTCCCCCAAGCTTGACTAAAAGGGCTGGTATGAGACCATGGGGCTGGGGAACTCGTCCATCAAAGGCTTTCAGAGTCGTTGGTGATGTTACAAGCTCGGGAGAGCCAATATCTTTCCAGCAAGACAGGGACAAAACCAAAGTTGAAGATCCTTCGTCTAAGACAGTTCTAAAGACCTTCTTTCCGAATACTTTCGTTATGATTTGGAAAGTGAATTTGTGAGGTAGTCTAGACTTATAGTTCTTGACATTAAAATGAATCAAATTAGTGTTTTCTGGGTCTAAATATCCTAATGCGGTTAACAATTTTTTGCGTTGTCTTGGACAACTTTGGAGTACCTCCATGGTAGACATTGTACATAGTGCCTGAGCAAGATCTTCAACTACAATATAAAATTGAGCAGATCATGAATTAGGGTTAAAAACAACCTTCCTAAGAGTACTCTTTGGTGGATGCAAAACCATGTCGAGATTAGGTTTCTAGATGGTTAGGGGACCAGTAGATGAGGACTCAGGAGAACTAGTAGAGGTAGCTTTTCCTAAAGAAGAATTGTCTTCTTTATTTTCTGTGGGTTTTTCATAACTCTGACTTTGAGTTTGTAAATTAATAGTGTCCGAGGACATCATGCGAATTTCCTCTGAAGAACTAGAATTTCCCTTATTAGACATGTGGTCTATCAGTTGTTGTTGAGAGGGAAAAGGATCCGTGAGAACTACTGACGCGAGATTAGTTTTTAGGAATTGAGTGATTTCTTCACGATGAGGACACTCTTTCATGAAGTGGTCACCTCCACATAGCAGACATGGATATTTCTCTTTTCTTTTCCCTTTATCATTCTCATTGATGGTTGTTTTTGGATTCTCCTACTGGTTTCCAGGTTTTTTGTTTTTGGCTTTACCTTTCTTTTTATTGTTGCCGGGGGTTCGTGTACTTCGAATGGAATTTACCTCGACAAAAACCTTGGGATTTGAAGGAGTAGGGGTGGAAGTTTGGGGTTTCTTGTTAGGTTTTTCTATTGGTGGGGACTGAATTGAACCAACAATCCCATCAATAGGGATTTCTACTGGTCGCTTGGTAGGATCGATGCTTGGGTGAGGAGCTTGAGGGATCAAGTCATACAATGTTTTAGATGAGGATTATACCAAGTCTAGATATTGGGCTCGACTAATGGCTTTCTCTTTAGTAACGGTACCACCCATAGCCACATCTCAGGCGATTGGAGGCAACAAAGATTTAGTAATCCAATCAACTAACAATTGATCCAGGATAGGAGCCTTAATAAGTCTTCTCTACCTTCTCCACTCATGGATATGATCTTATATGTGGGTGGAGGTGTTCTGAAATAGAGAATTTAAGAGATATATACCCGTTTCATAATGGATAGGAAGTTGAAAGTGTGTAAGAAAGACAGTTGCCAAAGAACCAAAATCCACAAACGAATGTTGCGAAAGTTCAATGTACCATTTTGTGGTGATACCAGTCAAAGTTCATTTGAAGAGTCCTAAATGAACTGAATCATCCATTAGGGAGTTCGAATAACACCACAAATGGAATGTCATGACATGGTTTTTTGGATCATCTCCCTACTTCCCATCGAAATTTGGGATGTCTGATGGTAACTTTACTGAAATGGGAGGCCATGAGGGGTTATGTCAAATGGGATCATTAATCAACTTGGACATATTAGGTAAGTCCAAAGTTCTTAGGAAAGGTAACTGGCGATTAGGTTGTACGTACTAGCATTACTGATAGGGCATGTAAGTACCATTAGGACCATAAGTAAACTGATAGATAGGTTGTTGAAATTGTTGTTGTGATGAAGAATAGCCAGAAGATCCACCCGCAGGGGGTTGATTTACAATATTGGGACCGTTAGGACCACCGAAGCCTCTAGGAGGAGGACCTCCAGGGCCTCGGTGACCACCAGGACTATCAAGACAACCAGGACCACCTGAGCCACCAGGAGGAGGACCACCTGACCTTCCAGGGCCCCTCGAAGGTAAACCTTGACAACCTCAAGAACTACTAGGAGGAAGGCCACCAGACCCTCCAAGACCATTAGGAGGAAGGCCATCAATCCCCCCAGGACCGCTAGGACCGTTAGGACCATAAGGAGGATAGTCGCCAGGCCCTCTAGGACCATTAGGCCCCCCAGGGGGAGGACCTCCATAAGGTGGTCCTCCAATACCCCTCGCAATATGTATTGGTATCCCTCCCATAGCTAGCATGTAGGACCAGTTGGGTTTCCCCCATGGAGTGAAAGTATTACTAGGATACGAAATTCTAGCATAAGGCATTCCTATATGGGTGGGTTGGTAATTGATATTTCCTACAGGTACTTGATTTGTTGCGTAGCCATACCCCAAAGAGGTTTGATTGGTTACAGGTTGTGCCCCCAAGGGCTAGCCTAAACTGGATGGGGGGTTAACCACATTCATATAGCTAGGAGGGACATAGACTGTAGATTGCTCTATACAAGAGGTATTTCCATGACTAGCTACAATTTCAGTGACAGGTAACGTAGGTCATGCCAGGGGTTTCCCCCCGGCACTAGAAGGTATTGATGAAAGAGGAATCAAATGTTGTTCCCTAGGTGCAGAAGACTGAGGAGGATTTGGAACAGACATAATATGGGAGGTGGTGGGGTTGGTAGTTTGACTTGGATTATGCAGAGTCACATAACGATCTAGAATAGCTTCAATGAGTTTCATAGAATCAACAAGTGAGCGATATCCCACAGGCCAAAAGTCTGGATTCCAAGGAAAAACTGCTGAGTGAGGTGGTGGTGTACCCAATATGTTATCTATTTTCTTCTCAAGTTCTCTTACATGGAGAATAGCGGCCTGGTATTGTCTATGTTATTCTTCATTTGGTGAAATATCTTCAGAAGAGGTTGGACGGGTGCCAAATGAAGGAATCGTCTGTCCCATAGAGGTATCCCAAAATGGAGCATTTGGACCATAATCTGGATGGGTAGTATCATTAACATGGCCTTCCATGGGAGAATGGAATGAAATATTACCCCTAGAAGGTTGTTGAACCAAGGGAGGACCGTGCGAAGGATATGGATCTCTTCTTTCTACAACCACATTTTCTCCCACTTGGGAGTTGGTGGCATCTCCTTCGAGCATTAGTAAGCCCAAATGGCATGACGACAAACTCATAATGTCCATATCGAGTCCTAAAAGTTGTTTTAAATATGTCTTCATCTTTAACTCTAACTTGGTGATATCCAGACCGTAATTCAATATTTGAAAATACCGTGGCTCCACATAGTTGATCAAACAGATCATATATGCGAGGTAATGGGTATCTGTATTTTATACTCATCTTATTTAATTGGTGATAATCTATGCATAGTCATAGAGTTTCATCCTTTTTCTTAACAAAGATGACAGGTGGCCCCTAGGGAGACACACTAGGTCGAATGTAATTCTTGTCAATAAGTTCTTTTAACTATGACTTGATTTCATTTAATTCAAGTATATTCATCCGATAAGGGGATTTTGAGTTGTACACTGCACCAGGTACTAGCTCAATGGTAAAATCTAATTCCCTCTTCGGAGGCAGTCCCAGAATTTCTTCCGGAAATACATTTGAATATTCCTTCAAAACTGGTATATCCTCCAATTTTAATTTATCTATGTTGTTTAGATTTTTTTCATTGGTTACTGTTACTGCATAAGCCTTACAACCCTTCCTAACAACTCTCTTAAGTTACAAAGCATAAATCTTCCTTACGGTTGTTTTCCTAGGGATTCCCTTTACACTTATTAATTTTCCATCATTATTTATACAAGCAAAGGTTTTATCAAAGCAATTCAATACCACCCTATGCTTCTCTAACCAATCCATACCAATTAATATGTCATATGAACCTAAAGGTATTTACTATGATTGTTAGCAAACTATTTATTATTTTGATTGTTCTAATTGGTCTATCAATTACTCTTATTCCCATGGAAATTCTTATTAGGAAAATTTCTGGTGTTATTATTTTTAGAATTTCGATTCGGCACAAAATATTTCTTCTTTTGATCAAGGTTATTATTCCTCTTGTCCTTCTAGTTGGCCATACTCTCGTTTTTAAGATTCTGTTCATAACAGAAATTCACTTTTCTCATGGCTTCTTCTAGGGTTTTTCAATTGTCATACTCAATCATATCATTTATATGATAAGGTAAATAGTTGAGAAACCGTTGTACCTTAGGTTTCTCGTCCACAATGTATTGCACATACCTAATCATACTTAGAAACTTACTATTAAGTTCTTTTATATTCATTGTACCTAGTTTTACCTCATAGAATTCTTTAGCCCTTTCTTCATAGTGCTGTTCAGATAAAAAATTATTTTCCTAGTATGGTGGTTATCCTCACTACTATCACTGAGTATAATGAGAGTTATGTAGATCACCATATACTTTGGAATATGAGCTACTTTCATTTTTAATCTGTTTAGTGTTTTTATACTTATGTTGATAACCTACATCTTCAGAATCAGCTCTTTTACCCTTTCCCTCAATATGAAATATTTCTATTAAGATCTTATTCAGCTCCTCTTGAGCTCTCAGAATCCTCTCATTTTCTTTCTTAACTAATTCCATTTCTAATTTTAATTCTTTAACTCTTTGTAGTAGTTCGGAAGAATTTTTGGTTATATCTTCATGTATAGGTTCTTTTTGTAGATCATCTCGTTCAACGTAAGGAAATTCCTCTTCTGCATATTCTTCCAATCTTTTCATACCTATCATTAACTCAGAAACAAATTTCTAGTTTAGTTGTAGAATGAACTGGGTTTTACCTTTCCTATTAGTAATGTATCTTTAATATAAAAGACTTTTGTATACTTAGTTTTACTAGCATGCTTGGGTTTCAACCCTTTGACTCTACGAGCTAAAAGCCTACCTTTGAATAAGGATTTTATAATGCAAATGGTTAACTATTTCTGGTTTATTTGTCCATGATTTACATATGTAGAAATATTTATTAATATTCTATATTTATAATTTATTTTAAAGCACTATTTAAGAGATGATATATTAATTTCTAGAACTCGACCTTTTAAGGGTTGAAAATGCTGTATAACCCTACAGTTTATGAAGTCCTTGTCTTTACTTATAGCATTCTTAACTCTGTTTTTTTTAAGAAAAAATAGAATAAGGGATGATGAAATGACTTATAGTTATATGTTTGATGCCATCTCTGTAAAATAATAAATCCTAAACAATTTTTACAGTTTTAACTTCTATTTTTTAGTTCAGAGAATACTTAGGGTTTTAGTGCAAACTACTCGAAAACTAGGATAGTGTTAACTTTAAGTAATTTTTGTAATACAAAAAGGATTGTAGAAGAATCCTTTGGTATTGGATAAAACACATGCTGGTCTGAAATGTTAACATTTATAAACTGTTTTACAATTTCCTTTTCATATGGTTTTTAGATGTTAATTTACTTTACTTCTGTTAACTATAATATCTATATTTTAATCAACATACTAATACTGGAATAATAGTAATATTTATTGTTTTCTTTTATACCTATTTTTCTATTTATTTAGCTGAAGTAAATAAATGCAGACAGTACATAGCACTGCTATTTAATAAAATTCATAAACAATGAAGTAAAATCTATCTACTGTTTACATTCAAATAAAAGAATCATTTCATTCACCTAAGCAATCCAGTTGTGCTAGAGTACGACCTGAGTTCAGGTGTGGAAAAACATAGCTTGGAAATTTTATTTCTATCTATTTCACTTTTCACATAATCATTTCTATTTCTACTATAATCTATAATTCTACTGAATCCAACATTACTCAGTTACGTTTCTTTCATAAACCCTAAAATACTAACATACCTATAGTAGAAAAACTAAGAATTATTTAACCGAAGACAATAAAATAAAATAGAACCTGTTGAGGACAAGATGGCAATAGCTTAAGGAGGTTGTTCCTCCCAACCAAATTCCTGGAGAGCACTCAAACAATGCTTCATTAGGACCCCCGAGCTTGTTCCTGGTATTCTTGGCTGAGAACTGGGTGGAGAATGCAACTATAAGACCTCTGTCACTTGACTGTCCAATTACCTCAGTAATCAAAATCTGCTTTTAGCAGTATGATCCTCATCTTAGAAGCTATAACTTAGTTCAATATCAACAGTTAACCCCTCAAACACACTCAAGAAATCCCCTCCATTGAATTTCTCTTGATTAAATTCATTCACCCTGAATGATCACTTCTCTAGAATGAGCCGCCTTACATCTCTTCAATTGGAAATTTTATAGAGATGCCTAGGTCTTCTAGGTCAGTTTTCATTTAATGATCCACCTACTCTGATTCCACTTTCTTGGGGAATCACGACCACAAATATAGGGAGGTTGCCACCTGCAACAATTGGAAGTGGTTTGAGGATGCTGCCACTTGTTAGTTTGCTCTCCACCCAATCTCCTCCACCAATTAACCAGTAAACACTCTTTTAACATCTTCCCTAAGCTATTGTCTCCTCATTTATTTATTTATAAATAAAATATTATGAATTTACATTAAATATTCTTAACACCACTGGGTCATCAATTACAACTTAGCATAAAATTTAACACAATGTTCCTCAACTATTATAAAATTGTTTTTGCAAATTGGGGCATGTGACATACACACCCCCTTAAATTATAACATCATCCTCGATGTTATTTATTCCTCATCCTCAGAGTTCCCCTAAAATAGAATTGGATATGCATCCCGCATATGACTTTCCAATTCCTAAGTGGCTTCCTCTGGACTCAGGTGCTTCCATTGCACCTTCACTTGACCAATGGTGCGGTTCCGAAGTGAGATATCCCTCCGCTCAAGGATACAGTCTGGTTCCATAAGAAAATATCATACGGGTTCCACCTGCACATCATTCCAATTAATAACATGAGTAGCATCATGCACATATTTATTTAATACAGAAATGTGAAAAACATTGTGAACTCTTAAATTCGGTGGTAAAGCTAACAGATAGGCTACCTATCCAATCCTGGACAGTATTTCAAAAGGACCACAATAATGAGGTGCTATTTTGGCACAACTACCCAACCTCAGAGAACTCTTTTTGGGTCTCACCTTAATGAAAACATGTTCACCTACCTGGAACTCCTTTGGAGTTCGTTTAAGTTTTGCTTGAATTTTATGTCAATCTTGCACAATTATCATATTACCTTGTACCTTCTTTACAATTACTTCCATTTATTTCAATAATTCAGGTCCTAATACTAACCTACCCACTGGATTACTCCAAGAGATGGGAGTGTTACATTTCCTTCCATACAGAATTTCGAAAGGACTATACCTAGCAGAAGCTTGATAATTATTATTGTAAGCAAATTATACCAGGTGTAAATAATCTTTCCATTTACTTGGATGCTCCTTTACGTACATTCTTAGTAGATCTTCCAGTACCTAATTTACTCTTTCGGTTTATCCATCAGTTTGAGGATGGAAGGAGGTACTAAAATTTAACGTAGTATTTAATCCTTTGAACAAATATATCCAAAAGTTACCTGTAAATTTAGGGTCTCGGTCTGAAATTATGACATTCAGTATTCCATGCAGTAGGAAAATTTGTTTTAAGAAAATATTAGCTATATTTGAGGCTTTATAAGTGGTTTTTACAGGTATAAAATGGACTGCTTTACTCAATTTTTCAACCACTACCATTATGGAGTCATTTAAGTTCTGATTTTTAGGCAGTCCAATAACAAAATCAAGACTAATTATCTCCCATTTCCAGCTAGGGATAGGCGAAGGTTGAATTAGCCCAGCTGGATGCTGATGTTCAGTTTTTACTTGCTGACATTCAAAACATCTAGCAATATATTCTACTAGTTCAGTCTTCATGTTTGGCCAGAAATAATATTTTCTTAGCATGGTTATAGTTTTCTGATAACCCAGATTCCCTGAATAAGGAGTTTTATGAATTTTGTATAAAATTAATAACTTAATCTTAGGTACATTAGGTACATATATTCTATCTTTATACAGTAATAATATTTTTTCATTCAAGATGTACCTTGTACTTAGACTTTCTATTAGATTTTCTTTTGCTTTTGTTTGTAACTTTAGGTAATTTTCATCTTGTTCTATTCCTACTTTAAGCTGTTCTTCCAAATCTATTGTAAAAGTGTTGATAGCTGTTGTAAAGTTCAGCTTTGCATTTCTACTTAATGCATCAGCAACTTTATTTTCTTTCCCTTTTATGTTTGAATTTCAAAATCATATTCACTTGGAAAAGCTAGCCACCTGGCTTGCCTAGCATTTAGGTTAGGTTGATCTAACAGATATTTTAATCCCTTATTATCCGTTATTAAGATAAATTTTCTTCCAGTTAGATGATGACGCCACATCTTTAAAGCATTTATGAGAGCTGCTAATTCCATGTCATAGTTCGCATAATTCTTTTCATGAATCTTCAATTTCCTAGACTCATAAGCAATGACATGTCCTTCCTGAGTCAATACTCCACCTAAATAGTCATTGTAGGCGTCAGTACATACTATAAAATCTTTATTTGGATCAGCAATTCTTAAAATTGGTGCGCTAGTTAATAAGGTTTTTAACTTTTTAAAACTATCTTCGCACTTCTGATTCCAACCAAATTTCTTTCCCTTTTTCTGCAAAGAGGTTATCGGATTTGTGATTTTTGAAAACCCTTCGATGAACCTCTGGTAATAACCGGTAATCCCCATGAATGATCGGACATCACTTACGTATTTTGGAACTAGCCAATATTCTATTGCTTTTATCTTTTCGGGATCCACCGAAATTCCTTCTTTAGTCACCACATGACCTAAGTACTGGATTTTATTTTTAAAGAAGTCTCATTTAGTAAATTTCGCAAAAAGTTGATGTTATCGTAACTCTTGCAAGACAATTTTTAAGTGTTCTTTATGTTCTTCTTCATATTTCGAATAAATTAATATGTCATCGATAAATATGACCACAAATTTATCCAGATATTTGTGCATTACATTATTCACATGAAAATAGCTGGAGCATGAGTAAGCCCGAATGGCATGACGACAAACTCGTAATTTCCATATCGAGTCCTAAAAGTTGTTTTAAAGATGTGTTCATCTTTAATTTTAACTTGGTGATATCCAGACCATAAGTCAATCTCTGAAAATACCATGGCTCCACGTAGTTGAACAAATATATCATCTATGCGAGGTAACGGGTATCTGTTTTTTATAGTCATTTTATTTAATTGGCGATAATCTATGCATAGTCATAGAGTTCCTTCCTTTTTTTTAGCAAAGATGACAGGAACCCGCAAGGAGACACACTAGGTCGAATGTAATTCTTGTCAATAAGTTATTTTAACTGTGACTTAAATTCATTTAACCCGAGTATATTCATGTAATAAGGGGCTTTTGAGCTGGGAACTATAGTAGGTACCAACTCAATGGTAAAATCTAATTCCCTCTTCGGAGGCAGTCCCGAAATTTCTTTCGGAAATACATCTGAATATTCCTTTAGAAATGGCATATCCTTGAATTTTAATTTGTCTATGCTGTTTATATTTTCTTCATTGGTTATTGTTACTGCATAATCCTTACAACCCTTCCTAACAGCTCTCTTAAGTTGCAGAGCAGAAATCTGCCTTACGGCTGTTTTCCTAGGGGTTCCCTTTACACTTATTAATTTTCCATCATTATTTATACAAGGTTTTATCAAATCAATTCAAGACCACCTTTGCTGATCTAACCAATCCATAACAATTAATATGTCATATGAACCTAAAGGTAGTACATTGAGCTTAACAAAAGTTTCAAATTGATCCATAGTTACTGAACAATTCTTTACAAAGCTAATTACCTTTCTCTTTGCACCAGTAGCTAACTAAACTAACCAAGAACTTGCAAACTTTTCAATCAGAAGTTTACGCTTTTCTACCAAGTTAGGAGAAATATAGCTTAAACTAGCTCCTAGATCAATTAAAATAGATATGGGTATTTGATTTATCTTACCTTCCACTTCCACCATGGAAGTTTGATAGTCTGCTTGCTGATTCTCTAAAGCTGCATTGATCCTGGGCATTGTCCTCGCCAAATCGCCAACAGTCATCTCCTCTTGTATTGTGTGGATATTGCTGACAGTATTTTCCCGATTGGGACAGATTGAGGCATAATGCGGACCATTGCATTCCCAACACTTTATGGGTTATTTTTGTTCAAATTTATTTGTGTAGTTACTGTGATTGTTAGTAGACTCTTTATTCTTTTGATTGTCCTGATTGGTCTGTGAATTACTCTTATTCCCATGGAAATTCTAACTAGGAAAATTTATGGTGTTATTATTTTTAGAATTTTGATTAGGCAGAAACTCTTTCTTCTTTTAATCAAGGTTATTATTCCTCTTGGCATTCTAGTTGGCCATACTCTCCTTTTTACGATTATGTTCATAACAGAAATTCGCTTTTCTCATGGCTTCTTCTAGGGTTTTCAGATTGCCATACTCAATCCTATCCTTTATAGGATAAGGTAAATAGATAAGAAACCAATTTACCTTAGGTTTATCATCCACAATGTATGGCACATGCCTAAGAAGACTTAGAAACTTACTATTCAGTTCTTTCATATTCATTGTACCTAGTTTTAACTCATAGAATTCTTTAGCCCTTTCTTCATAGTATTGTTCAGATAAAAATTTATTTTTGAAGTATTTCTTGAATGTACTCCAATTTATGTTTTTCTCTCTTATACCTTTCACTCTTTTTAAGTCTTGCCACCATATATCAACTTTTCCTGTAAGATTATAAATAGCCATCCTACCCTTTAGTTGAGTAGAATAGTTATAAATCTAGAAGTACTTCTTCATCTCGGATAGCTAGGATTCCCCTTCCTCCCCTTTTTTAGTTTCTCCATTAAATGTTGGCAGCTTGATCTTCTTGAACTCCCCGGAGATTTCTTCATAAGGTTTGTATTTCCTTTTCCTAGTATGGTGGTTATCCTCACTACTATCACTAGTATAATGAGAGTTATGTATATCACCATATACTTCAGAAGATGAGCTACTTTCATTTTTAAACTATTTAGTCTTTTTATACTTATGTTGATAACCTACATCTTCAAAATCAACTCTTTTACCCTTTACTCAATATGAAATATTTCTATTAAGATCTGATTCAGCTCCTCCTGAGCTCTCAAAATCCTCTCATTTTCTTTCTTGACTGATTCCATTTATGATTTTAATTCTTTAACTGTTTGTAGTAGTTCGGAAGAATTATTGGTTATATCTTCTTGTATAGGTTCTTTTTGTAGATTATCTCGTTCAGTGTAAGGAAATTTCTCTTCCGCATATTCTTCCAATCTTTCCATACCTGTCATTAACTCAGAAACAAATTTCTCTATGTATATCATTCAAAGAAAACAACATCAGCATAATAATTTAAATTTGCTGTTCCATATAAGCAAGTTGAGCTTCATTAAGGCCTAGTGTTTGAACCCTATGCTCTGATACCACATGTAATGACCCAAAATTTTGTAAAAATTTAAAAAAATTTAAAGTGACAAAAAATGTCTTAAATCACTGTCTAGTAACTGCTAGCGGTTAGTGGAAAATGAAACAGTTTAATAAAATTTAAGGGTTAGTTTCAAATAACAGAAAAACTAATACAACTTTAAATTTTCATATGTGATAGAAAGAGGACTTGCATTTAGTTGTTGCTATCTATACTGAGGATTTACTTTTGTGAAGTAGGTGAGTAACCTTGTTTGAAATCGGACCTTACTTAGCGTTCTGCTAACTCAAATGGACTGATGGCTCTTACAGGTAAGCGTAAGATTATGTAGGTGTTTATTTTAAATTATGTCTAGAAAGTACTTCCCTAGCATGTTAAGATTCTAGTATAAAAATTGATTATTAAGCTGCAAGTCTCCGAAGAGGTAAACTAAATTTCCTTTGTTGTTTTGATTCTATGACAGTATTTATATCTAAAGCCATATTGACCTTTTATCCTTAAATAATCAATGCTATTAAAAGAATGAGTTCTTCCAAGGTTCCTTCTGTCGTAAGATGATTATCTTTTATAAGTTATAGTACATGGTCATTTATAGATTTCCACAGTGAGCATAGAGCTCATGGTCTTGGCACATAATTACTTCGACTGTTTCGTGGTTCTATTGCTATTTTTACTTTAATACTCAAGTGTACTGCTCTGTATGTATGAACATATTCTTATTTCTTTTATGGTAAAGTTTACAATGAGTGATTAGCTTCTTATGAGAAACTCTTTAAATAAAGTTAGTCTTCAGTATTTTGAAGACTCCTTCATTTATCAGCATCAAGTTTTTATGTGGATAAGTTTAAGGCTCTTCCAGTATATTAAGAATCATATCTAAACCTTAATTTTCCTTTACTAGTTCTGACACATTACCAAACTGGTTTGATTTGTTGTAAGTAAGAATATCTTCTTGGAACATCTAGTAGACAAGCTGTATTCATAGTATTTATATTTTAACCATGATACAATTATTACTCCAATGTTCTAATACTATATTAATTTATAATCCATCAATATTAAACTATAGCAACTATCCTAACTTGTACCTTAAGATAATTTTACTACCTATCAATTACTATAATGTAGTCGAAACTAATGGAAATATACATTATAAGTTTTGATCCTATATTATACTAGTTCCAAGGCATGATATAATCGATGGAATTATTGGCATTATAAGCAATCATATGAACTAGTTTAATTGATCGATGGCATGGTTTATATTATTGGTAAACATACGGTTAATAGTGTTGGCAATTATCAGTTTAAAAATCTATTTTGCAACGTTGACATTAGAACTCGACCCACACTTGTTGAGATTTTTGGAAGGGCACGTGGACAAGGCCTCCTCCATACATTTGTTGACTTAGAACGTTGTAACCCTACTCCTTTGCATTTTGGTCCGAGGGTTTTTCCTCCTGTAAGCTGTGTTGTGATTCTTTGCGGCCATGAGAGGCCTGCAACCTCCTTGATCGTTGGCACTATAGTTTGCATTACTTGTAAAATGATTCTTGGTATCTTGGTTTGTGTTTCAATTTCTCTTGTGAGTAAGGAATATACTGTGAGAGTGGTTAATGGTTTCTGCAAGTGGCTCGAAGCCTGTAACGGACTTACCCTTGTGACTGCTCGTTCATAGCTTTGGAATTGTGAACTTGAGACTGTCTCTTTGTTGTCTCTATCGCAGAGTTGGCTTAAGGGTTTTATTGCTTCTGGGTTTAGTGCATTCGAACCGGTGTGGCTGTTTCTTCTCAGATTCGATTCTTTTTGTTGACGGGTATACATTTTACTCTACTCATTTTCCTCTTGTAAAAATATTTACCATGTTAGGGTTTTACCATTTTGAGATTAGAGGTTAAATATTGTTTACATTTTTTTTTCCATACTCTTGCTACCAGCTCCAGGCTATGGGTGGAATGCAAGCTTGTCCACTAGTTAACTTCATGGACTTCCAACTGCTAAGCCCCGGTCTCATCAAGGGTTCTCCCTGCATGCAGTTTGGATTGTTGGACATGGTTCCCGTGGGTGGATACAAGGCTTTGGTTCTCTATTGGTTATGATTTTTTAGTTTGTTAAATATTACCCATGTTTTATTTAAAAACCCTTGCGATACTTCACTGGGTAACACAGGCTCATGAAGCCATGATGTATATGTGGTTTTTAGTTATGCAGTGTCAGCCTTACGGATTAAGCCATGTAAATACTTTTGTTTAAGATTTATAAAGAGCCCACCTCTGAGCTCAGAGATGCTAAGTGACCTCTGTCTCGTGTTGCTTCAGTTTTCCTTTTTAGATTTGAACTTAAAGAAATGAAGACTGTGCAACAGTCGAGTTGTAGAATGAACTGGGTTTTACCTTTCCTGTCAGTAATGTATCTTTAATATAATAGAATTTTGTATATTCGGTTTTACTAGCAGGCTTGGGTTTCGACCCTTCGACTCTATAGGCTAAAAGCCTACCTTTGAATAAGGACTTTATAATGCAAATGGTTAACTATTTATGGTTTATTTGTCCATGATTTACATATGGAAAAATATTTATTAATATTCTATATTTATAATTTATTTCAAAGCACTGTTTAAGAGATGATATTTTAATTTCTATAACTCGTCCTTTTAAGGGTTGAAAATGTTGTATAACCTTATGAAGTCCTTTCTTTTTACTTACAGCATTATTAACTCTAGTTTTTTAAAGAAAAAATAGAATAATGGATGATGATATGACTTACAGTTATATGTTTGATGCTAGCTCTATAAAATAAGAAATCCTAAACAATTTTTACAGTTTTTACTTCTAGTTTTTAGTTAAGAGAATACTTCAGGTTTTAGTGCAGACTACTTGAAAACTAGGATACTGTTAACTTTTAGTAACTTTTGTAATATAAAAAGGATTGTAGAAGAATCCTTTGGTCTTGGATAAAGCACATACTGGTTTGAAATGTTAATGTTTATAAATTGTTTTACAATTTCCTTTTCATATGGTTTTTAGATGTTAATTTACTTACTTTACTTCTGTTAACTATAATATCTATATTTTTATCAGCATACTAATAGTAGAATAATAATAATGTTTACTGTTTTTGTTCATACCTATTTTTCTATTTAGTTAGCTGAAGTAAATAAATGCAAATAGTACATAGCACTACTATTTAATAAAATTCATAAACAATGAAGTAAAATTTATCTACTGTTTACATTCAAATAAAAGAATCATTTCATTCACCTAAGCAATCCAGCTGTGCCAAAGTACAGCTTGAGTTCAGGTGTGGAAAAACACATCTTGGAAATTTTAATTCTATCTATTTCACTTTTCAGATAATCATTTATATTTCTAATATAATCTATAATTCTACTCAATCCAACATTACTCAGTTACTTTTCATTCATAAACCCTAAAATACTAACATGCCTGTAGTAGAAAAACTAAGAATTATTTAACCGAAGACAATAAAATAAAATAGAACCTATTGAGGACAAGATGACAACAACTTAAGGAGGTTGTTCCTCCTGACCAAACTCCTAGAGAGCGCTCACACAACGGTTCCTCAGGACCCCCGAGCTTGTTCCTGGTCTTCTTGGCTGAGAACTAGGTGGAGAATGCAACTATAAGACCTCTGTCACCTGACTGTCCAATTACATCAGTAATCAAAATCTGCTTTCAGCCATATGAACCTCAGCTTAGAAGCTATAACTTAGTTCAATATGATAAGTTAATCCCTCAAACACACTCCAGAAATCCCCTCCATTGAATTTCTCTTGAGTAAATTCATTCACCCTGAATGATCACTTCTCTAGAATGAACCGCATCAACTCTCTTCAATGGGAAATTTTATAGAGATGCCTAGGTCTTCTGGGTCAATTTTCATTTAATGAGCCACCTACTCTGATTCCACTTTCTTGGGGAATCATGACCACAAATATAGGGAAGTTGCCACTTGCAACAGTTGGAAGTGGTTTGAGGATGCTGCCACTTGTCAGTTTGCTCTCCACCTAGTCTCCTCCACCAATTAACCAGTAAACACTCTTTTAACAGCTTCCCTAAGCTATTGTCTCCTCATTTATATAGTTATAAATAAAATATTCTGAATTTACATTAAATATTCTTGACCCCAATGGGTCATCAATTACAACTTAGCATAAAATTTAACACAATGTTCCCCAAATATTATAAAATTGTTTCTACAAATTGGGGCATGTGACAACAAGTGGTTTTTCTTTCAGTCTTTATAAATGAAATGAAAAGAGATCTAATTGAAACCTAAGCATTCAACAATTCCTTTCAGAATCACAACCTACAAGCATGAAAGCAAATAAATAATCAACAAGACTAACCTACCTTTTAAATTCTTTCAATCAAACAAATTTTACCACGAAATTTTCAACCATGAGCTTTCAGATTCAAACAAGCAAGCCTGACAGTGCATGGCTGAAAGCAAGCAAACTCTACTTTTTGCAAAAAAATCACAAAAATCTAGTTCTGGAACAAGGCCTACCTGGCACCGCGCTGGAGGGGTCTTGGACAAAGCGGTTATGGACGAGCACCACTTCTGGATCACTGCACTTAGGCGGTGGCACTGCTTATGGCTAACGGGGTTCATGCGATGGCACCACTTATTGCCTACAATACATGCGCAATTCCCTGATCATATCCGAAACACAAAGAGAACAAGATTTCAAGTTAAAATTGCTCAAATCAAGGTAAAGACTAAGGAATTGAAAATAAAACAGAGCATACAAAGTCAAGGAAGTCCATATCTGAACATATCTGAAAGTTTCAAACCAAACTTCACTAAGTCAGATGGCAGATCTGACTAAAGAGAGTTATATACTCGAGCCTGGATTCAGACAAGTGTTCAAGCACTAAGGAAGATCAGATCAACTGAAATTTGCTTTATTCCCCAGCGGAGTCGCCATATTTATTGTCAGGAATATTGCACCTTCTGCGAACAGAAGATGTTCCTCTGGTCTGAATGGTTCAAATCCAGAACAAATGAGTGAATGAAAAAGGATCAAGACCTTCCCTGAATGTTGTAAACACCTGGAATAATGCTTTGTTGACGAACCTATGTACCTGCAGAACATGTCAAACAAACAAGAACATCAAATCTACCAGAACATTATTCACACATCCATACTAGTGACTAAGGAATCTAGTAACATATACATGCGAGATCAATACAACATATATGTGGGACGGAAATCAGCTTTGCATTAAGAAATGAATGAAGAAGCTTACAACCATTTCCTTAGTGTTGACAAACTCCTCCACAAGTATTAATTCTTGCACATGATCTAGGAACTAGGAATCAAAATCATCAAAGAATAATTAACAAATACTCATGAATTGGAAAATAACTGGAACCAGAATAGGTTTCCTCTCTGTATATTTTGTAAACAATAATGGGTTACAATTTCCATGCTAAGCAATGGCTTAACTGCATGAAGAATTCAAATACCTAAGGGACAATTCGAATTCAATGAGTGAGTATAGCTTAAATGACTCTTTGCCATGCAATCTCACTCAGTTAACCACTTGACCAAAACCCTAATTGACTCACCAAACCCTAACTGAAGTCGGAGTGCAATAAATGATTGAATCTCAACTGAAGGAGATCAAACACATGTCATAGCAATCCAACCATCAAGTGCTAGTCCTGCATGACTCCAATGAATCCCTGATGAGGTTAACTGAAGTTGAACTGACCATTAGAAGTTGGTGGAGGCACCTTGTTGACTCCAGTTCATTAAATAATAATAAATAATAATTAAATAATATATTTAATGAATGGAGGTGCCTTAACTAACTGTAACTGAATGGTTGAACTGAAAGTAACCACCAGTTAGCAATTAGGTGCATTAATGTCACACAGATCACTCCTGGAGTGGTCCAATTAGCCTCCTTGACTATAGGTAGGCATGGGAGTGACTGGGATGATGATAATTAATGCTTCACTAATGTCAATTAAACTTAGGATAGTGGTTTAACTAAGCCAATTTGAACGGAGTGTGTATGATGGTAAATGTCTCCAACACCCCCCCTTAAGCTATACTCAGAAAGAGTTAGAAAACATAGATGCATAAAATTCTAGGGCCCTGGAAACTAAGGCCATAGGTCACCCTGTACAATGCTGAAACTGAAACAATGCTCAAAACAAACTAGGTGAGGAAAAGAGGGAAAAACCAGTGGGAAAAAACCCCCCCTCAAGCTGAACACTGAAAATAGTCTCGATCACCCTGATGAACTCACCCCCAACAGTGAACGAAGGTAAGTGAACTTCTTTTCTGAAAATATCTTGGTGAAGATGTCTGCAATCTGCTCATCAGTCAGGCAGTATTGCAGAATGATAGTCCTGTCATGCACTAGCTCCCTGATGTAGTGCATGTGAATCTATACATGCTTGGTCCTCTGCCTGGTAATTGGATCCATGGATATATTAATAGCACTCTGGTTTTCACAAAAGAGGATAGTGGACAAAGTACTACCAAGATCAAACTCTGAAAGAATGCCTTGCAACCAAACTGCTTGGATGCAAGCATTCACCGCTCCTCGATACTCGGCCTCTGCTGAAGATAGTGCTATGGCAGCCTGATTTTTGCTTGACCAGAAAATAGAGCCTCCACCAAACATGAATACATATCCAAAAGTTGAATTATGATCAATAGAATCACCCGCCCAATCGGAATCTGTGTATCCAACCAGCTCTAGCTCGGAGTCTGCAGCATAGTGAATGTCATAGGTCTTGGTTCCCTGAATGTACTGGAGGATCCTCTTGGCTACCTTCCAATGAATATCATGAGGCTACTTCATGTATCTTGATACATCATTCATGTCATAACAAATATTAGTCCTAGAATGTGTCAAGCACAAGAAGCTACCAATCAGTTGTCGATAGATAGTGCAGTCCATGGGAGGTGTGCTTTTTCCTTCTTCAAGGCTGATCCCTGAAAGGAAAGGGAATGGTGCAGGCCTAGATTCAGCCATTTTAAACTTGACTAACGGGTCTGAAATGTATTTTGATTGAGTGACCATAATCCCATCATAATTTTGCTCGATTTCAAGCCCCAAAAATTGTTTTAGAAGCCCCAAACCACTCATTTCAAAGGCATTGTGGAGAGCAGTTTTGATGGCTGAAATGGAGGCAATTGTGCTACCTGTGATCAGTAAGTCATCAACATATAAAACAATGATAATTATATGACCATAATTTTTATGTAAATACACATCTAGATCTGATCTACATCTCTGAAAGTTTTACGAGAGAAGAAAGGCATCCATCTTGAAATACCACTCTCTTGGGGCCTGTTTTAACCCATATAGTGACTTCTTTAGCTTGCAAACCAAAGATGGATCAGTGATGTAGCCCTCAGGATACTTCATGTATATCTCCTCATGAATATCTCCATGTAGAAATGCTGACTTAACATCCATGTGATGCACCTCCCAGTGCTTGGATGCGGAAATAGCCAAAACAAGGCGGATGGAGTTCATTTTTGCAACCGGTGCAAAGGTCTCATGGTAGTCCACTCCTTGGGCCTGAGAGAAACCTTTTTCTACCAGCCTTGCATTATATTTGTAGGTGCTTCCATCAACAGCAACATTTTTCTGAAACACCCACTTGCATTGAACCAATTTCCTTCCCATAGGAAGAGGAACTAGCTCCCAAGTAGTGTTTTTCTGAAGAGAATTCATCTCTTCATCCATGGAAACTTGCCATCTCGGATCCTTCCAAGAATGGTAGTAGGATTTTGGATCTGAAATAATCATCAAATAGAAAGTTTTTAACAGCAAATTATCAGAACAAGAGAGTGCAATACCTGCTCTTTGGAAATCAGACCGGGTTCTCCTTGGATCATCCAGATTTCCAATGTTGTCTCCTGCGGAGGAGAGTGTCTATCGGGCCCATGTAGGAAGATGATTTTGCACTTTAGGTTATGATTAAGTATCTAATGTTTGCTGCACACTAATATCAGAAATCATAGGATCCAAATCAGGGTCATCACCCCCAATTTCATCATCCAAATATTGAGTGGAATAGGAAGGAATTTCAGCAGTTTTCTCCTCCACTAGTTCCACCTCCTGAAGAGGCTCATCGAACTTGACACTTCTCTCGATGATGATATGTTTGGTATTGATATCTAGCAGCTTGAATCCTTTAGATTCATCAGGATATCCAATAAACAGACATTCTATGCTCTGCGGTTTCAAAGCCCTTCTTTTATCAAGCGGAATCCAGGCCCATGCAGTGGACCCAAACACCCGTAGGTTCGACACATCTGGCTTGTGTCCAAAGTATGCTTCGAAAGGAGTCTTTCCTTTCACTGATGAATGTGGCACCCTATTCTGAATGTATTCTGCAGCATGCATGGCTTCAGCCCACAAATTTTCAGCAAGCTTCTTTGACTCCAACATACAGGTGGTCATCTCTTTGAGAGACCGGTTCTTCCTTTCCGCTACTCCATTCTGCTGGGGAGTGTAGGGAATTGAATGTTGGACCTGAATACCACTTTGGGAGAAAATGTACAGCAAATAATTACTGACATACTCCCCTCCATTATCAGATCTCAAGATCTTGATCTTAAGCCCAGAGGCATTTTCGATCAAAGCCTTCAATTCAGAAAATTTCTCACATACTTCTGATTTCTTTTTCAGAAAGAAAACCCATGTATACCTTGAAAAATCATCAATAAAGTTAAGGAGGTACCTTGATCCATTCATGGATGTGACAGGCATTGTACCACTGATATCATAATGTATCAGCCCCAATATTCTTGTAGCTCAGTTTTCCTTCCCCCGATCGAACTTGTGCTCAGGGTGTTTTCGAATCACACAGCCCTTGCAAACTCCTGTGGTTGCCTTGATGACCGGAAGGCCTTCAACCATGGAGTTTTTCTGTAATTGCTGCAAATATTTGAAATTAATATGACCAAACATTTCATGCCACAGCCTACTAACCTCATTTCCATGAGTTATCAAAGCGGTGGGCTTTGCATCCACAACAAAGTGAGAGAACTCATAGGATTTTGCATGATGATTTGCATGGCCTTTTGCAATGAGTTTCCCGGATGCAATTTATGTTATCTCCACATCATTTGGGCTGAAAGAGACCCTCTTAGGCATTCCTATATGTGTCATTTGATAGACACTAAGGAGATTTGCTGCTAGAGATGGTACATAAAAAACATTAGAAAAAAACCATTTTCTAGATCTACAATACCTTGTCCTTTGGTAATGATGGTGGAGTCATCTCCCAAATGGATGGGGATGGATTTGCTGGTCTCCAAGGATGAAAAGGATTCTTTTTCAGCCATCATGTGATTCGAAGCTCCACTGTCAATCAGCAGTGATTTGGACTTCGAAGTGCTTGCCATGAGGGCATGACCTTTCTCATGCTGTGGTTCCCGATCTTGGTGATCTCTCCTCTGAAAGCTCTCCGGAAGATTGATGTGATTCCTCTCAAGGAGAGAGGTTGATTCATCAAGATTTTTCTTCATGCAGGCATGTTCAGGGTGAAAACCCTTCCCGCAATAAGAACACCTGACTTTTTCTTTACCATTGTGCCCTTTTCCTTTGTTCTTCCTTGAGCCAGAAGATTCATCATGCTACTGATTTTCAAATCTAGGATTTGGAGCATCAAATTTAGTTTTTTGATTTTTCTACTGCTTTCCTTTACCCTTCGTATCTTTGGGCCCCGAGACATGGAGGGCTTGATCACGGGAATATCGGATGATCCCCATCTGGACAAGCTTGTCATGTTCACTAGTTAGGGACTCAATGAAGGCATTGAATGTAGGCATCTTCCATCCAGGTGTTGTGAGCTTCCCCGCATGGAATGTAGAAACAAAAACTAAATAATCAGCCCCGAGTTTGGAGAGGATGGCTAGGATGAGCTGATCATCTTCCTTCTCCACTTTGCATTGCTTCAAGAGAAAAACAGTATGCTTGAACTTTGTAAAGAATTCATTCAGAGTCTCGAAATTGGAATGTTGGAGAGACATGAGTTCATTTTTGAGTTGATAAACTCTCATGTCATCATGCTTTCCATATAGAGATTCCAATTTTTCCCATATTTCTTTCGGTGTCTTCAGATCCGTAAGATGGAAGAGAAGGTCATCGAAAATAGAGAGGCATAAGAAACCGAAGGCTTCATCCTTCTTGTTCAAGAATCTTGATTTTTCTATGGCGGATCCAGGCTCAGGTTCAGTGTCCATGGTAACTCTAAAGAGTCCTTTGAATTTCAGCTGATTTTCCATTCTATATTTCCATGTGTGGAAATTGAATGGAGTCAACATAGGTACTGAGGAGGCCATCTGGATTTGTTGTAGCGAATTCTTCACCTGTAGAAACTTGAAAATCAAAACAGAAAGGGAAAAATAAGGTCGGACAGCCTGCACATTCTAGGCTTTCATCACACCCAGCATAGTCAATCAAACAATCTTGATCAACAAGTTCTTTACTTGGTATATTGAGTGGTAAGCCTTGGCTTCTGGTGCAGTGCTGGAATTTTGAGCTATTGCTCACTTCTCATGGAGAATTCTGTCAAAAAGCTTGTTCTTGAGAGATTGTTCTTCATCCCACCACATGCTCTGATACCATATTAATTCTTGCACATGATCTAGGAACTAGGAATCAAAATCATCAAAGAATAATTAACAAATACTCATGAATTGGAAAATAATTGGAACCAAAATATGTTTCCTCTCTGTATATTTTATAAACAATAATGGGTTACAATTTCCATGCTAATCAATGGCTTAACTGCATGAATAATTCGAATACCTAAGAGACAATTCGAATTCAATGAGTGAGTCTAGCTTAACTGACTCTTTGCCATGCAATCTCACTCAGTTAACCACTTGACCAAAACCCTAATTGACTCACCAAACCCTAACTGAAGTCAGAGTGCAATAAATGACTGAATCTCAACTGGAGGAGATCAAACACATGTCATAGCAATCCAACCATCAAGTGCTAGTCCTGCATGACTCCAATGAATCCCTGATGAGGTTAACTAAAGTTGAACTGACCATCAGAAGTTGGTGGAGGCGCCTTGTTGACTCCAGTTCATTAAATAATAATAAATATTCATTAAATAATATATTTAATGAATGGAGGTGCCTTAACTAACTGTAACTAAATGGTTGAACTGAAAGTAACCACCAGTTAGCAATTAGGTGCATTAATGTCACACAGATCACTCTTGGAGTGGTCCAGTTAGCCTCCTTGACTATAGGTAGGCCTGGGAGTGACTGGGATGATGGTAATTAATGCTCCACTGATGTCAATTAAACTAAGGATAGTGGTTTAACTAGGCCAATTTGACCAAAAGAGTGTGTATGATGGTAAATGTCTCCAACAACAAGACAAACACCTCATCCCCGATAACTCCAACTTGCTCTCTTGTGCTCTCCAATGGATTGGACTAGATAGTCAATTCAACAGCATAGCATTACCATTCAGTTCTCTCCCTCAACTATGGGACATGAGTTGTATTTATAGGGCTCAATGGATAGGGATAGTTGAGAGAATTGTGGGTGATGTGTCCATAAGATCCTACCAAGAGGGATATCGACTCCAACCAACCGATATTGGTAGGGATAAGGGAGGACACGAGATTCATGTTCTAGAAGCCTCGAGAATCCTCTTTTTTTCCAATTTTACCAAGGGTGCCGCTTTTGTTCCTTTATGACAGAGTTGTTTAGGTGAGAACCACTTTAAGAACAAAGCATATATGCGGTGGCACCGCTTTTCTATAATAGGAATCAGGCGGTGCTGAACAAGGTACCGCTCATTAGCTAAAGGGAAAGCGCGATGCTACTTTTTTCATGTAGAAATTATATTCAAAGCATGTTTTCCACTCCAAGTTTGGGATTTAGGGAAAACATAGGTGTTAAGGATCTCATCACATGTTGGTGACAAGAGTTGGGTATAACACCTTAACAAAAACTTGAATTTTCATGTTTTCGATACAAGAAAATTAGAAATAAGAAATAGGAAATCACTGAGAGATATTCTTTGGAGAACCTCTGACTATCTCCTCTGAAGACGAGTTGTGCTTCTTAACATAAAACGTGGAGAAATTTTTTTATTGAATAATTACACAGGATTTTGAATGTTTTTTTTTTAAATGGTCACATATAGAAAATGGAAAAATATTATTGAATAATTATGCAGGTTTTGAATGTATTTAAAAAATAAAAGTTACATATAAAAGAATGAAAAAATATAATTTTATTATTTTAAGGATTATATATAATTTTATAATTGGTAGGTCTTGCTCTTAAGTTATTATGCACTTGAATTGAGGTCATTTGAAAAAACCCATAATATATATCCAAAATTATTGTACCAGTTTGAAAATTACCATCTATAATAAGATCTCACCTAAGTTTGCAACTAATTAGCTACCATATTATCTACAAACACTCTATGTATATGCAAAATTCATTGTCAAATAAAAATGTACTTCCTTAATAATCTGTGTAAGGTTTCTTTATATGAACCCTTTTTGGGAGTTCTATTTGGGATATACTCTAATGTGAAATGTCTCCCATTACTAAGATGATATACACATTTTAAATACAACAATATATATCTCAGCATCTATTATATTTGTTCATACAATGCTCAGGGATCAATGTCTACTTATTTTCCATGCCTTCAATTATTCAATCTCATTGTGATCACGTAGTGGAAATGAACAAAAACCTCATATTGCAGCTAGAGGTTTGAATAACATAAGTTTAAACAAACCTTGGCAATTTGATTCCATTAAATTGGATAAAAACATGAAAGCAAGTTTAGAAAAGAACTCCTGGAGACAAGGGTTTATCATCAAAATACAAAACAAGAAATTAGAACACAAAATAAATAAAAAAAATTCAATAGTTATAGAATGGAACCCATAACATGGTGGAAGAAGATAATATAGATAATGAGCAGAGTCCATATGATGATCGAAATGGTTACGAGAACGAAGCCTGAAGCAATCTTCCAAGTATTCCTTTTATTCAAAGGGAGAGAGTAATGTAGAATGAGAAACATACTAACTGCAACGATTTACAGGACTGAACCCAATATTAATAGACATATTTGCAATCGATACTTGTTAAAGATACCAGTCCATTTATCCATCATTATCGCAATATAGATGAAATCCTCCACACCTTCATAGTTCGTAAACATTTTATACACTGCATTGAGCATTATTAGAATAACATATAATATATTTGAACGAGAATCCCAAATTGTTAAAGTAATAAAATAAAACAAAATTATCTCAATTTCAGATGTAAAAAAAACAAAAATTATTGTTAATTTCAATTTCAGATGATAGATAAACCATTGAGTGTCATCCCTTCAAACTCATGTTGTGCCCAGTCATCCCTTGATATTTTATCTCCAGCTTCACATGCTTCTTTTTGTTTAAGAGTAAACTAGTAATTTCTTTGTTTTTCTGTGATTTATGAAATATCTAGTCGATTATTTTAAGGACGTTAGTAGCCAGTGTACTTGAGTTATTTCTCTGATCAATTGAGGGAAATTTAAGTGTTTTTGTCTTAGATCATGTCGAACTTTGCGCTGCGTTCTATTTTGGAATAATTCATAGTATCTTTAGGTGAACTCGTAGGTTTTCTACCTAAGTTTGGGCCATTTATTTAATTCTAATGTGCAATATGGTTTTGAGATCAATTCAGAGTGTCTTTTGGTGACGTTGTAGATTTTCTACCTGGATTTGAGCAATTTCTCTAGTTCTAATGCTCAAAATGGATTTGAGAGTGAGTCATGAGGAGGATAAGGTGTTGCTCAATGAAAAAAAATAAATGATTCTCATATAGAGTCAATAGCTTGCACGGTCATGTTAGAAGCAACGTGGAAAGAATACGAATAGACAGAATAAAGCATGAGCATTTTCACAGCGTGTATTTAACCGGTCAACTCCATGTCGCCTTCTTCCATCCTTATCGGATCACGGGATATAATAACCGGAAATTTTAACCATGGGAATGTTGTACCTACCAAAATATTCTTAAATAGTTATTCTGTAAAATAAATTTTAACCATGGGTGTGCTTCCTGCAATAACCTGCATTTTCTCTCCGGTTCTTTTTCTTCTTCTTGCAATCATACCAATTTAGAGGCCAAAATCTGAAGAAGTTAAGCAGAAAGAATACGAACAGACAGAATAAATCCTGAGAGTTTTCAGAATGTGTATTTAACTGATCAACTCCATACGAACAAACAGAATAAAGCTTGAGCATTTTAACTCCATGTCTCCTTCTTCCGTCTTTTCCAAATCATGAGATATAATAACCAGAAATTTTAACCATGGTGTGATGTACCTAAACTCAACAATTGCCAAGTGACACGTGTCAGAATGTTAATGGCCAGGGAAACGAAGAATCTTTTGAGATTGTGTCTCTATTTTGAAAATTCATACGGTGTAAATATGAAGTGTAAAACACTACCTTGTAATTGCATTAAACTTTAAACTCGATATTTGTGGACAAGCATGTTCACTGTCTCAATTTATTGAAGCTTTGAGCATTTTTAGTTCCTCTATTTCAAAGTCATGATAGTAAAATGATGAGTGGCAACGCACTAAGACATTAAAATGGTGAGTGGAAAAGCATTAAATGTTGCAAAGATTACATATTTAACAACAAAAGAAACATTTAATGTTCTCATATTCACTAAATTATCTCTAGCTCAAGCATATGTTTATATAAAACAAACATTTAATGATCACATATTCATTAAATTATCTCTTGCTCAACCATAGGTTTATTTATTGGAGGTTTACGTAGGGTTCCCTCATATCCCATATCCCTTATTCATCCCAAATAGCTGAAATCATAGAAACATTTGTTTAAGACAACGTTGTTATAGCGGATTTCACCACTCTAGGTGAATCACACTTTGTATGGCCTTCCCTTGTCCCGCTGTAGACTCCTTAGACCCTATGGACCACTTTTTGTCCTTTGATGTTTCCTTGATCATCCCTAAAAACATATGAAAAATGATATACGTGACTTTTAAACCTATAAGCGCGTATATACGCGAGTTTGACCAGTAAAACCATGTACATCGAGATGTGTGCATAATCCAAATCCTTTTGGAGTTTTCCTTGACATGGATCCGACTCATTTGACTCCTGGCCTTCCATATGCCCTAAGATCGCTCAGATTCGACCTTTCATTACCCCTTTGAAAAAGATATATAAGGAACCCCTTGGTACATTGAAGGCATAAGAGAGAATTGAGAGCAAAGAAACTATAGTCCATTGTTGCCGGAACTTATGCTTGAGTCTGCATCCCTTTGTCCCTTGGAGCACTTTTGTGTTCTTCCCAGGATTTCCTTTTGCTTGTGAGATTTCTATCGAGAGATGGAGGATTGAAGTGGTGGAGGCCCAAGTGGGGGATTCAATTTCTCCGGTTCATAGACGTGCTGTCAGAGGTTGTATCTTGTAATCTCTGAGTTATATTAATAGAAATATCTTTTCCTGTCCAATAATGTGTGTTTGAATGAATATTTTATCCATGGGATCATGTCAAATGCCTTTACATTATTGATTATATATGCTAGAATATATCTAACACCATGATATATAGAATGCTTGTATTGTTTACTTGTTGTTGAGGAAGTAACAGATCAATTCAAGATGAAGATTGGAAAGCTCAATGGGGATCTACTTCAACCGTCTGGAATAAGGTACGAGGTCTGATCCTTTAGTGTTAGGCATTTAATTTCTATTGCATATTGGAAAGGATTGATTTCTGGAGTCAAGTTGTCTATTGTGGTACCCCAAGCCATAGGAATTTCTCTCCGTAACAGAATTGGCGATTCCATTGGGGAGTTCCTAGTAGTTGTCCTTTGGGGGGTGTTTTCTCGGCATTCAATGAATTTGAATTGCTCTTTCTCTCTTGTTTCTATGTCGGGTCTGGCGGCATGTATGCCTGGTAGAGTCTGATTGGTGTGAAGTTTGTCTCAACCTGTCTGTTTGCCTTGATTTTATGCACCTTTCTTCCTGTACGCAAGTTTTTGAATTACAGTCACGTATACACGCGGTTTCTTCTGCGATTTCTGCGTATACACGCGGGTTTACTGCGAACAGTCGTGTATGCCCTTGATTTTTCCTTGTTGTGGAAGATAATTGGTTGCTGGGTGAATTCTAATGTTTGCTGAGTCTCCTTTGGCACTTCCTGAGTCTGTTTAGACCTATGTTCCTGACCAGAAATGTTTTTTTTTGGCTAAATTTTTCTTTTTTAAGAAGGTTCTTGTCATGGAATTTTTTATTTTTTGTTTGAGATTAGTGCATTAGATTTATTTTACCTTAGTGCTTTGCTTGAGTGTTGTTTGGGTGTGCTTGCAGAGTCTAGGGGTTGTAGAATCATTCTTTTTCTTTTTACATCTCTTTTATTTTCAAAAAATCCAAAAACATTTGCTTATCATCATGCATTGCATTTTGCACTTTGCATTGTACTTGCATTAGATTTGCTTTGGAGTACTAGTTAGGACTTCATATAGGAAAATTTGCATTTATCATTTGAAGAAGAATTGTGCATTTCACGTAGTAGCATACCCTGTTTTCATGGACACAATGCATTTGCATTGATTGTTAGGTGTGCATTTTACTTCATGTTGCGTCATAACACCATTAGTTGCACGATCATATCCCTTTTTTGAGTAATAAAGCCAACTAAAATCAACGCTAAATAGAATTACACTCTTTTCTTTTCTAGGGTGCACCAACAAGCTTAGGTTTTAGGATTTTGGAATAGTTCATTGTAATTCAATTCTCCAAGATCACTAAACAAAAACATCTAGGTGTCTGTCCAGTTGAGTGTGTGAAATCCTTGGTATAACCAGTGTTTCTCAGGATCCTCCTCTTAAAAGGGAGTTAAGCACAAGGCAGTGTGAACGGTTATTGATTGGGAAGACCCCTAGTCATAACTGAGTAGCACCAGAGATATTTCCAGGATTGTATTCGTATCTGGGGGCTCTTTCGAGAGTTTCGGGCTTTGCTACCCTACCCATATGGTCAATCCCGCCTGCGACTGTCTGCCTGAGCATTTGGATTTAGATTTTATTAGTGATTGCTCTATGCACGATAGTTGGCCTAGGGTTTATGTAAATAGAGAGTCTTTGCTATTTTTTGAGTCATTGTGGATTCGAGTGCGATTCGTCGCCGTTCTCGTCGTTTAGCAGGACTTCCGCCTTCTACTTCTCCTCCTCCTTTGGGAGAGAGACCTAGACAGTCCAGGCAGACTATTTCACACATTGATTCACACACCATGGGAGACCGTTTAGAGGATATTCCTGAACCTCCTCCTCCCATTCGTGTATATGATGGGGAATTTACTCCTACTTATGATCCTTCACCCGACTTAGCTGAGTTAGGTCCTGTGATTTCTGAGATAGGACCCTTGCATGATAGGCCTACTCACTCCAGGTCTGATTCCCCATTGACGCGTTACCGGTATGGAATACCAGAGGGCACCGAGACTCATTTTGAACCTGCCAGCACTAGCTATGGTAGTTATGCTACGTCTGGTTTCCCTACACATGATTTGACATTTCATATCGAATTCGATTTCGAACCTAACACTATGCCTGGGGGCACTCTCATTCCTTACCATGCGGAGAGTTTTGGGAGCACTAGTCACATTGCACCTTCTGTCCCAGTGGTGGAAGCTACATCATATCTCCCTCCTAGGTCTAGGGTTAGCGATCCGATTAGGATACCTGATCCGAGACGAGTGACGATAGGAGGTAGTACATATATTATTACTCAGATTCCTTCATCCTCGGTCCCTAGTTATTCAAATGTACATCCTCCACCTTATTCACGTGGTCCTTCAATCCGGAATATGGCTACGAATCAGGTTTGTACTGCGGTTACTAGACCGATTGTGTCTTAAGCTCACATACCGCCCGCTACTTCAGGAGGCTATGTTCATGCTTCTAGAGGTCATCTTGCTACTTCCGGGGCGTATATCCCTACTTCCGGAGCATATCTTCCTACCTACAGAGTGTCTCATGGGGCATCACATGTGATGACCTATGGACCTTATTATGGGGCGCAGTATGGACAGGTTTCTTCAACTTATGGAGGCGGGTATCAACAACCTACTTACTCTCCTAATTACAACTTTGTAGCTCCTACTAGTTAAGGTCCACCATACTATGGTACTTCCACGCCACCCTATACGTGTCAGACAGGAGGAGGACACTATGGCCAAGGCCATGGTGGTAATCAACCCTATATGAACCAGGGAGCAGTCCATCGACCTCATCATCCTAGGCTCCCTTTCCTTGCGACGCTTAATCTTCCTGACTTATCGAGACTGACGAACGATCCTGTGGCTCATGACTTGGCTTGGCCGACTGTCCCTACCAAGCTTCCTTCGGACATACCTAAGTTCGAAGGAAAACCGGGAGAGGATCCGAGCGAACACGTTACTACGTTTCACCTTTGGTGCTCTCCAATGCACCCTCACAGGGCCTGCTACGAAATGGTATATAGAGTTACCTAAGGGAGATTTTTCTTTGTTCGACGACCTTGTGATGACTTTTCTTAATCACTTCCAACTACTAGTGCGCTATGACGTTGGTACTGAACTCTTATCGACATTTCAGCAAGATAAAGCCACACATATTTCTGATCATATTCAAGAGTGGCGTAGATGAAAGAGATTAATTAAAGCTTTTATAACGCTGGAATTCCTTCTCAAGTGGTTCCTCAAGTCGTTATTGCCATATATAGCAAAGGATGTTTCCACATCCAGAGTGCAGAATGAGGAACAAGCGATTTTTAGGGAGCAAGAACTGGACTTGATCTATGCTCAGTTCGGTTTGTTCTATGATATTATTCCCAATGCTCCTCATTCTAGTTTCGATACCAAAGTCAAACCTGGACCACATGCTGATGGCATTGTGGGTTGTGCAAGTGCGAAACCTGCAGATTCAGTTGCAAAACAAGTTAGTCAATTGTCACTCAACCAATCTACTTCGGGATAAGCTACGGCTTCGTCTCAACCTGCCCAAACAGTGAATGTACTTTCTGTGCAATCGTCGGACCAGAAGGGTAACCAGCAGCCCGGATGGAATAGAAAAAAGGGTAAAAATAACAATCGAAAGGGTGGGAGTAAGAATGAGAATGATAACAATAGTGACAAGAACGGTAGAAATGCTGGGGGGGACAAGCAAGCAAAACGTAAGGCTAAGTTCCCTTGCAAGATATGTAAGGACGATCACCTCACTTACTTGTGCCCTCGGATTGAAGAAGCTTTGAGATTCTTAGCACAAGGCCCAGCTGTGCTAACTAACCCTTTACCACATAATCAAAATATGAACTCGAAGTCCCATGACCAGTCTAGTGATGATGATCCACCGGAGGGTAGTGGTCATGGGTGCATTAACATGGTCTATGCTGCGAAAGTTGTGACTCGTGCGAAAGATTATAGTTCGTCACAACCCAGCCCAGGAAAAGAGCCTGATCCACCAGGATCCCCTTTGCGCATTGAGAAACCTACAGATAAACCTGAGCCTGCACCTCATACTCCTAAGGGAGTCCTTAAGCATTCAGGGCATAATCCAAATTCCCGAGCCACCCAAAATTATTCAGTTGTCGAGGATTTGGGCCATACTCCTTGTGCGATGTCTACCTTGGAAGTGCTTCAGAGTTGTCCTTCACAAAGGAAGGCGTTGCTTTCTGCCCTTGGTGTGAACGATGATGATTCTTCCTCTGTGATCAAATTTGAAACTACAGGACTTCAGCCTCGCTTTCCCTACTATGTGTCTCTTTTGGTGCACATAGAATTTCTTGGTATGACCATCAAACATACTGTGATTGACAAGGGCGCTGCTGCTTCTGTGATGTCTTTGGCCTGTTGGAAGGGTCTCGGTTCTCCTAAGCTATCTAAATCAGCGATTATGTTAACTGCATTTGATGGGAGATCTTTTAGGCCGCACAACATCCTTCCTTCCCTTAAAGTCCATTTGGGGGGAAAGACCATTGTGATAGAGGTTGAGGTGGTTGATGCGCCCCTTGACTATAATCTCTTGCTGGGTAGGAACTAGATGTACAGTATGCAAGCCATTGCTTCTTCCTTGTTATGCGTTGTATGCTTTCCACATAACGGGAATATCGTAACGATTGATCAAATGACATTCAAGAATCCTTCTGTTACCGCATCTTCGGGAGCTTCGATCCCGATCGTTGAGCACTCTCAGCCGGCAACTAGGAGTGTGGGTGTAGGCATGTATCCATCCCTCATGGTAAGCTTTAGTTGTCCTGCACTGATCCTCATGATAGGATCTATTTCCGATGAGGCTTCAACTTCTATGACATCAGTGTCTTTTCGCGCGAGTCATATGGAAGACCCTTGGATTCTTCCTACACCGAGTAATTCGAGTGAGCCTGTCGAGACGAGCATGCCATTTCCTACAGCCATGACAGCTTATCAAGATAATCTCAAGAGTGTTGCAGAGCCTAGTCCTTCCTCTTCACGGACGGAGGAGGAGGACTCGTATGTGCTACCGGCATGGGCAGTACAGTCTTCTCATGCCCACGACTACCTTGATACGGTTTTCCCTTCGGATGAAGCGATTATTGAGGCTATGTCGGGAGTTGAGCCACCATGGGAGGAACTTCATCATAGATCGTACTTTCTTCCAGAGCTTGACCGTTTGGAGCATGAGGATTTTAGGGCAGTTCTTAGTCAGAGAGTTGGTAGTCCTGTGGTTCCATTAAGCTCTCCTGGTTCGATGGCTGATGGAAACATGGAAAACATATATTCAACGATTCCTATCAACATCTCGCAATCCTGGCATGATAGAGAATGTCTATATTGGGGCGGAATGTTCCCATGCTGAGATTCTGGAATATACCGAGTTATTCAAGGAATTCCATGATATTTTTTCTTGGTATTACGACGAGATGCCAGGTATTGTCCCTCGTATTGTCGAGCATGAGATTAAGACTTACCCCAACGCTAAGCCTGTTCGACAACGTTTACGTACGGTGAACCCTAGGAAAGCACCTGCCATTAAGGCAGAGATAGAGAAACTGTTGAAAGTCGGTTTCATCTATCCCGTTCCCTTGATGGAGTGGGTTTCAAACCTTGTTCCGGTGGATAAGAAGAGGGGAGCGATCCGCATATGCACTGATTTCCGTGATTTGAATCGTGCATGTCCTAAGGATAACTTCCACACACCATTTATAGATCAGATTTTGGATGAGTGTGCGGGGAGCAAAGTGTTATCCTTTATGGATGGCTTTTTCGAGTATAATCAGATACATATTAAACCTAAGGACCAACATAATATTGCATTTATTTGTCCTTGGGGAATGTTCGCATATCAAAAAATGCCTTTCGGCCTTAAAAACGTCAGAGCTACATTTCAAAAGGGAATGACCTTGATTTTCCACGATCTCAAGTCAATTATCGAGGTATTTTTGGATGATCTCGCTGCTCATTCTCGTATGAGAATGCATCATCCCTATCACTTGAGATTGGCATTCGATAGATGCCTACAATATTCAGTTAGATTAAATCCTCATAAGTGCATCTTTTGCGTGAAGTCAGGTCATTTGTTAGGATTCATCGTTTCGAAAGAGGGTATAAGAGTCGACCCTTTTAAGGTTGAGGCAATACTTCAATTGTTTCCCTCGAAGAATATTCATCATCTTAAGTGTTTGCAAGGCATGGAAAACTTATTACGAAGATTTGTTGTCAACTTTGCCAATTTGACTAGAGGCTTCATGCGTCTCTTGAAGAAGGATGCTCCCTTTAATTGGGATGAGTGAGCCCAGGAGTCCTTCGATGCACTCAATCGATCCCTAGCATCGGCCTCGGTGATTAGTCCCCCAGAATATAGCCGTGATTTCTTATTATATGTGGCCGCGTCTTTAGAGATGATTGGTATGGTCTTGGTTCAAGAGGATGAGGATCTCCAAGAGCATGTCATATATTATCTGAGCCAAAACCTTATTGACGCAAAGATTCGTTATTCTCATGTCGAGAAGCTTGCTCTAGCTACCGTACATGCGGTTCAGCGTTTGAGAAATTATATTCTCCTTCACCAGACCTTGGTTGTGGCCCATGTCAATCCATTTCAATTCTTCCTCACCCGAAGGATGATTGGGGGAAAGTATAATAAATGGATTGTCATTCTACAAGAATTTGATCTCGAGTTTGTTTCAGCAAAATCGAAGAAGTATTTAGTCTTTGCAAAGCTTATATCACATTTTTCAAGTGAGGCCGAGGAGTTGGTTTGTGAAGATATGTTTGTCGATGAACACATCTTCTTAATCTCAATGTTAGACCCATGGTATGGGGATATCATAATATATTTACAAACACTGAAGACCCCTACTCACCTCTCGCAAGATGAACGATGGCGATTATGTCACATCTCTAAGAACTACCTCATAGTGGACAATACTTTGTACCGCCGCGGGGTAGATTCCATTTTACGACGTTGTTTAACTCATGACGAGGCTTAGGTTGTGCTGAATGATTTCCACGAAGGGGCGTGTGGTGGTCATTTATATGGGCTTTCTACAGCTCAAATTATTTTGAGAGCGGTTTATTTTTGGCCGTCAATCTTTAAGGATTGTGTTGATGTGGTCAAGAGATGCCACCTTTTCCAGGTGTTCACACATAATATGCACTCGAAACCTACCCCGTTACATCCCATTATCACCGCCGGTCCCTTCACTAAGTGGGGGCTCAATTTTATGGATTGCAACCCAGCTTCGGCCGGGGGGCACCATCACATTATAGTGGCTCTTGATTATTTCATGAGATGGGCTGAGGCTATGCCTACAGTAAAATCCGAAGGTGAGACAGCTGCTCACTTTGTATTCAACCAAATTATTACTCGGTTTGGGATTTCGAAAGAGCTTGTCACTGACCATGGCTCGCACTTTCAGAACAATATGATGGAAGAGTTGGCATCGAAGTTAGGGTATAAGCAAGAGCACTCCTCTTCTTACTAGCCCCAAGTGAATGGACAGGTAGAGGCAGTGAATAAATCACTCAAATCCATTATCCAACGAACCATCGCACAAAGCAAGAATAATTGGCACATTATGTTATATCCTGCTTTGTGGGCATATCAAACCGCGATTAAGACTGCCACTGGTTTTTCTCCATATCAGCTTGTGCATGGAGTGGAGTCAATATTGCCAGTTGAATGCAAAATTCCTTCATTGAAGCTAGCTGTGGAACTCTTACGAGACACTTCACCGTTGGAGGAGCGTTTGGTTCACCTTGAGCAACTCGATGAGCAGCGTCAGGATGCCTTGGTGGCTCTAGAGGTTAATAAGCATCGCGTTAAGGTCTAGTACGATAATTTTGTCCGTCCAAGAGTGTTTAGTGAAGGAGACTTGGTCCTTTTGTGGGATCAACCGAAAGAACCCTTGGGGGCAGGGAAATTTAATCCTATGTGACGTGGTCCTTACGTGGTCAAGCGTGTGTTAGAGAAGGGTGCTTATGAGTTAGTGGATTACGAAGGAACAGCTTTGGCGGAGCCTAGAAATGGGCTCTATCTCAAAAAATACTATGCATAATCTTTAGCCAAGGCTGCTTGTTGTATATTATTGTACAGCTTTGCATAGTTAGGTCTTTTTCTTATCGTGATCGGGTTTGTGATTAGTTTCCATTTCTTTTGGCAGATGTCAATGGAATCTTCCACCTACATAGGATTCGCGGATGGTGCAAGCTGTCAAACTCAACACTTAGCCTCTGCTTCTTGGGTGATTTATACTCCTATGGGTCAGGTACTGTCTTCAGGAGGTGTATGTCTACGGCCATCTTCCAACATTGTTGCTAAATATAGCACCGTTATTGAGCTTCTATGGGATTCCATTCTACATGGCGTTCTATCTCTTGAGGTACGTCTTGATTCGGAGTTAGTAGTGTCACAGCTCAATGGTTTGTACCATGTTAGAGATCCGACGTTATTGAGAAGATTCTTACATGTGAGATTGTTAGAACTACAATTTGACAATATAACATATATACACATACCAAGAAATAATAATCAAGTTGCTGACTCATATGCTAACTAAGTGTTAGATTGGCATTTGTTTCATTCATAATAAATTGATCACAAACACAATTTTTACACATGTAAATAAATAAATCGATCACCATAAAACTTTTTATACATCAAAAATGTGATAATACATAGTGTCATGATACAAACTTGGGGCTTTTAAGCCACCATCATATAATACACGTTCGTACAAAATGTATACACTCCCAGGTGTCTAATCCTGTGGAGGAGGAGGAGGGTTGTGATCATGGAATTTCACTATGGCTCTAGCTAGCCGTCGAAATAAACACACCCATGCGCGTTGTACACCCACCACCTGCCACTACATGGCCTCAGGCAAGTCCTCGGCTTGCGCCATGGGAACTCTATGAGTTAGTCTCACAAATTTGGTATGAATGCTCTAGAGCGTTCGCTCCACATCCACACCCGTGATGTCATCTCCTCTTTCCCTTCATCTATGATGAGGGAATCCCTCTGGCCACCGAGGTCCCACACCTGCACACAAATGGTAGATGTCACTATGTGTTGTCGCGCAAAAACATGTCTTTTTGCTTCCATAAAATCAAGAAAATACCAAAAAAAAAATTCAATAACTCAAAAAAATTTAAAAAAGAGTGAGGGTCGAGATTCGTTACCTATATCACCATATGCCGATCCTGGTGGCAATGGCATGTCCGCATCCCCCCAGAAATCTATCCTTGCATAGGGGTAGTCATCAATGGCAACTATCTGTCATCGCCGTCATGGAAAGAAGTCAGCTGGATATGGGTTTGCCACCCTACCACCCCCCAGTCTTTGCATAGCATCTGCCCAATGTCGTTGGGTCGGATCTCGAACCCCGTGGAGAGGAACATTCACTCTAGGGCTCAATCCTAGAACACGCTCAAAGAAAAACGTGCTCAAGATACTGCTGAACCCGAAGTTCCGCACCCTGCCTGCCTTACACTCACTGAGCTGGTGTTTCATGTTGCTCAGTAGTGTAGTACTCCAGTCATAGATTGTGGGTCTCATGCACTCCACTGCATAGAACATCAGAGGCTGTGAGGCCTAGTGGAGTGATGGTAAGATGGCTATCCTGCCTAGTGTCAATAATATGGCCTTTAGGCCCAATACCTGTATAACATTGGTAGGGACCTGACTCCCCACCTTCTCGGTGTCTGGATAATAATACACCGCAATGTACTCGTCAATAGTCAGGCCACCCCCTGGCCCACCATGGGAACGAAGGTTCACCACCTCCCCTCGTCTAGAAAGCCCTGTGATAAAGTATACGTCCTCCACCTCTATGGGGAGGGACATCCCATCAATATGAAAGGACTCCGAGTCTGGATCCCAATAGTCTACCAGCATCTATAGCAGTCTTGGTTTGGCCCTCAAACCACCAAGACACCAAAACTTGTAGAGTCCTCATGCACGAAGAGCTTGTTGAGCCATTAAGTCGGCCCTTACTGCTTCCTCTACTTCACCATGCTCACACTCTCTCCACTCTAGCACCATATTACAAAAGAAATTGGAAATTTGCCCATTAGTTTAGTGAAAAATCATATGCGCGGCCTCATACGCAACTGTTTTGAAAACAACCGTGTATGTATGCGGGTTCGAGGCCCTTTTCCATGTATATCCAGCCCTATACACGGAAAAGGCCTCGATTTCCGCGTGGGCCGCAGCGCTCATTTTGGGATGGCCTGAAAAATTCATTTGACCATGGAAATCTATAAAAATTATGTCAAAATGCAAAAGGAGAGTATGAGTAAATACCTGGAAGAAATGGTTGTGAATTCCGTCGACTGGATCTCTTGGAATTTGCAGTTGAAAATCAGAGCTCAAATGGGTAAAAGTTTAAAATGATTTATATTTTTTACTATTTATAGAAAAAATTTACCCCCTTTACTATAGTTTCGATATTTTCTAACCATTTTGGACCATTTTTGACATAATTGGTGCTGTAGAAGACCTTTTTCAGTGCCGTTTCAGCCATTGGATTGACCCGTTCGTGCCGATCTCACGTATCATGTCTAAACTGGCATATAGGTTAGGTTTCACCACTGTTTTCATTTTGCATGACCTTGTGACCATATCACCATGACCTTAGGTACAAACCCACTCTATTATGTCATGGAACCTTCTTGTTGCTTTAGAAGTGGCATGATACGAGTGGTAGAGCTTCACCTTACATGGGTACCCTAGTTAGCCCCTTATTTGCATTTGGTGCCCATGTCGATGGTTTCTCCTTTAGGGTGTGGGAGTCCATTGTATAGTATTGCCATGAAATTTCGCAAGAGCCTCATACTCCTCTTGATCTTATGCTAGCCTATTTCCCTCAGGACTCCCTCATGTCAAGTTGTGAATGCATTATCATGAGCTTTTCCTGCCTTATTGAGATTTATGCCGGCTCCCCTAACATTGCGTTTCAGCCATATAGCTCGAGCTTGTCTCATATCTAGACATGCAGAGCCATTTTTTATATCCTTCACAGCTTGATTCCTTTTTTACTGGGAGGGGATTTTCCCCCAAGTGTCGATATCCTACACATGTATCCTTGCGTTGAGCATAGGTATGTTCCACTGCTTGGAACTAGTTTGTTTGCCCTTGTGACACTCGTCTCCTCCTAGTTTGTAACTATAAAGCTAGTTTATTCTTTTTTCAAGCTTTTCAAATAACTGAAAAAGTCCAAAAAAATAAAAAAACCAAAAATCCGGACAAGGAAAGATGTTATCTTTGGCAGCTGTCGAGTCATGTCACCTTCGAACAGAGCACTGTATATCACATCCATTGTTTGGGTTATAGTTTGACTTTAGGAGCTGTACTCATTTATCTGAGTTTATCTCCACCGACTGGTTAAGCTTCCAGTCCCTATGGAGCCTCTGTTGATGCCTCCTGTGTCACAGAGATGTCCCAGTTTGTATATCGAGTCTATGTTGCGTTCATTCAGTCACCATATGCCATTATGCTCTTGTTCGAAGGAAGTTGAAACCTGAGTTGGCCATTCCTTAGTTATCTTGACTTTGCATGTCGGCCATTCCTGGTACAGTTACTAGTTCGTGCACTTTATGATCGAGTCCTTCCACATTATACAACTTTGCTTAGTACCTCGTGTTGGATGATGGGGGATGCCTTAATGCCCTCCTTCCAGCGGATTTCATCGCATCAACTTCAGATCATTTTCTGGGATTGGAGTCTAGAGTCATTTTGAGTGCCTTGATACTTGCAGTCATTAGTGGTAGGTTCTCTTGCCATCAATAGTTTCTTGGGAATACATCAATGTGCCCTGATCAATGGACCCTTTCAATTGTTCGACCTCAACACATTTATTCACACTTGTTAGTTTTCACTCTAGTACCTTGATTACCATTTTCATTATCGGTGGGTGATCTCACGTCTGTTAACGGTATACATTAATGACCGATAATCAGACGATGGACTACTATGTTCAACCTTGACACCTCTGTTCGCATAGTAGGACATGTACTCGTAGTAGTTTGTGTAGAATACTTTCCAGATTGGTGGCATCTCTTCTATGCTACCTCCTTGATCATGCCAGTGTTCATGAGATTTCAGCTCTCATGACTTGATTCCAGTATATGTCAGATATTTCCAGCCACTATGGAGATCTTGATCTATTGTATATCTTCATCCATTTTGGAGATCATGGTCCTTTGTATATCTTCATCATGGAGATTTTGATCTATGTATATTGTACGTGGCAATGACCACATATGTGATATCATGTATCATGCCTATTCATGGCCATTGTACTCTTATGTATCTCAGACTGCTATATGTATTTGCAGTTGTATGCAGAGTTGTATTATTGTACTATGCTGATTGGGTGGTTGGTCTTCCATTTGAGATCCTTCATCACTCCACTTCTAGGATGGACTTATAATGTATTTTGGCCATCGTATGACCCCTCTGACCTCACACATTAGGGGGCATCTGTTATAGCGAATTTCACCACTCTAGGTGAATCACACTTTGTATGGCCTTCCCCTGTCCCACTGCAGACTCCTTAGACCCTATGGACCACTTTTTGTCATTTGATGTTTTCTTGATCATCCCTAAAAACATATGAAAAATGATATACGCGACTTTTAAACCTATAAGCGCGCATATACGCGGGTTTGACCACTAAAACCGCGTACATTGGGATGTGTGCATAATCCAAATCCTTTTGGAGTTTTCCTTGACATGGATCCGACTCATTTGACTCTTGGCCTTCCATATGCCTTGAGATCGCTCGGATTCGACCTTTCATTACCCCTTTGAAAAAGCTATATAAGGAACCCAATGGTACATTGAAGGCATAAGAGAGAATTGAGAGAAAATAAACTATAGTCCATTGTTGCTGGAACTTATGCTTGAGTCTGCATCCCTTTGTCCCTTGGAGCACTTTTGTGTTCTTCCCAAGCTTGTCGTTTGCTTGTGAGCTTTCTATCGAGAGATGGAGGATTGAAGTGGTGGAGGCCCAAGTGGGGGATTCAGTTTCTCCAGTTCGCAGACGTGCCGTCAGAGGTTGTATCTTGTAATCTCTTATTTATATTAATAGAAATATCTTTTCCTGTCCAATAATGTGTGTTTGAATGAATATTTTATCCATGGGATCATGTCAAATGCTTTTACATTATTGATTATATATGATAGAATAGATCTAACACCATGATATATAGAATGCTTGTATTGTTTACTTGTTGTTGAGGAAGTAACAGATCAATTCAAGCTGAAGATTGGAAACCTCAACGGGGATCTACTTCAACCATCCGGAATAAGGTACGAGGTCTGATCCTTTAGTGTTAGACATTTAATTTCTATTGCATATTGGAAAGGATTGATTTCTGGAGTCAAGTTGTCTATTGTGGTACCCCAAGACATTAAAATGGCGAGTGGAAAGCATTAAATGTTGCAAATATTACATATTTAACAACAAAAGAAACATTTAATGTTCTCATATTCACTAAATTATCTCTAGCTCAAGCATATGTTTATATAAAACAAACATTTAATGATCGCATATTCATTAAATTATCTCTTGCTCAACCACAGGTTTATTTATTGGAGGTTTATGTAGGGTTCCCTCATATCGCATAGCCCTTATTCATCCCAAATGGCTGAAATCATAGAAACATTTGTTTAAGACAACGTCAAAACACAACATTTAAAGAACCAAAGTGTACTCTAAACACATAAATGAGTTAAAAAAAATGTCATATGCTTTCAAAAAATAAGTATAAAGAACTTTCATTACCAATATCACCATGTAATCGAATTTGAAAAATTAACTAATGGTCCCATCCAAGAAGAAGAACAAACACCATGGAGAACCTCAATGCTGTGCTAGGGTTCGCGACCTAGTCTAGCTCTCTATCGCTTTCAGATCCGCCTGCTTCATTGTAGCAATGCTAGCCTCGTTATCGTTAGGCAGCTTGGCCCTGCTTCTGCGCTATGACGACATCTTTGGGGGAGGCGCCAGGCTCCTTCCAGACAGAGGCAGTCCAGAAATTGCCAGAGTGACCTATGGGATTCAGTTCCACAATCAAGATCGTGATGGAAGACATTCCCATCCTAATGGAGGACATTAGTACGAAGGAAAAGACCCATACTGACATAAGAAAGGAGAATGAAGCAAATCTGCTTGAACGAAAAAAATCCTGTATTCCCTGCATGACCAAAATACCATCTTTATTGCTCCCAGTAGAAAGAATCAACGTGAGAGCCCAAAAAATTAAAGATCATGCCCTAATTGGAAAATTTATGGGGTTCTGGATGACTGAACAGACCCTCCGGGGATGGATCATAGTAAAGTGGAAACCCAAATCCCACTTTGACCTGCAGCAGGGTTCGAAAGGATTCTTTACATTTATCTTTCACCATCTTGAGGACAAAGCACGAGTGGAAGATGGAAGACCTTACTTCTTTAACTTTGCAAGTCTGTATCTTCGAAACTAGGTAGAGCGATTCTGCCTAGAAAAAGAGGATTTCTCATGGGTTCCTGTCTGGGTTCGTATGTTCTCACTTCCTCAAGAATACTGGGATGAGTCCACCCTCCAGGAGATCGGTGACACCTTGGGATCTTTTGTGCGTACGACGAACCAAACCAGAATGAATAAATACACCTCCTATTCCAAAATCTGTGCCTATATGCATATTGCTCAGGCTCTTCTAGATTCCATATGCCTCTCCCATGAAGACAACGACTGGATCCAGCTGCTATACTATGAACACATTCCCTTCAGATGTCGAAAATGCCATGAACACAGGCATCTGTTCAGAGATTTCCCTACCAATAAAAAGAAGGAGACTCCAAAGAAGGCAGGAATGGGGGAAAAAGGGTTTCAGCAGACAGCCAAAAGAAATATATGATAAGAAATATATGCAAGAAAAGATCCTGAGTACCCCCTTCAACCACCAATAGCTTCCAAGTCAAGGATGATAAGAACTATGAAGAACAAATTCTGATTCAAGAGGACCTAGAGTAGCAGCCCATGAAAGAAAAAGCAGACCATTCAAATACTCAACTTTCAGACCAACACAAGGGAAAATATTCTGAAAACCCTAATGTCAAGGAAGAAGCAATCCCGTCGGACCACGGGATGATAGATAAAATCCAAGATTCGCAAGAGGAGGAAGATATGAAAGATGCCTTACCAGAAGGTCTCGATCTCATTGGCCTTAAAGATGCATGCACCAGAAAATCCTTCAAATCTATCCCTCCCAAGAAGATACAGCTTCTTCATAAAGCCCTTGCGAAAGCTAAAGCTCAAAATCAATTAGGAGAGGCAAGATTGGGGAAAAAAGAGAAACAAAAAAATCAAAAGGATGCCAAGAAAAAGGAACGCAAAACTGATCTTCAGTGCATCAATTGTCTGGGCACTATGCTAGTGGAATCCAGACAATATGCTCAATTAAGAGAGTTCTTCTCCTCTCCCTCACCTATTATCTAATGAATATCCTCTCTTGGAATGTCCGAGCTATCAATAGTCTCTCCAAACAAAGAATGCTCAAAATGAAGATTCAGAAAGATCAACCTATTGTCCCTTTTTGCAAGAAACCAAGTGTACCGGTGAGACCATCTCTCAGATGATGGCTTGAATCTAGAAATATTGTCTCACCATTGCAATAAATTCCCAAGGTGCCTTACGGGGCATATCCATTAGATGGAACCCTCTTCTCATCACCCTTGACGAAGTCGCCTCCTCTCGTCACTCTCTCTCTTCCTCCTTCCACATCCTTGGCTCTAGTATCAGGGGCTTCATTATGAATTTTCATGGCCCTCAAACGGTGGAATCCAAGATGAACCTCCTGAATCATTTATACTGGTTCTCTAATTTTCATCTTGACTCTCCTCTAATAATAAGCGAGGACTTCAATATGATTTCCAATTTGGGGAAAAAGAAGGGTGGAATCAAAGCTCTCTTGGTGGAAGATGATGCCTTCAAAACCACTATTAGCTCTTGTTCATTGGTGGATATTCAAAACTCTTCTGGTTTTTTTACTTGGAAAAATAGAAGAGGAGGAGCTCATCAAATTGCAAAATGTCTTGACCGTTTCCTAGTTTTTGAACAGATTCTCACCCTCAGTGGGATTGTGGGTGCCTATGTTCTACCCATGGCAGGATCGGATCACTATCCCATATCCCTCTCCTGGAACAGTCAAGGCACCCCACTCTATAAACCCTTCATATTTGAAAAGTTCTGGCTTACCCATCCAACCTTCTTGGACTCTGTCAGCTCTTGGTGGGAGGAGATGTCATTGATAGGTCATTCAAAAATGGCCATCATGCATAAAAAACTCAATAGGTTGTGTGGCCACCTCTGAATTTGGAATAAGAACACTTTTGGAGATATATTCAAGGACAAATAAACTATTCAAGATATTTTATCCTCCATCCAGCGTCATGCCATGGATCATAATTTCACTAAGGAAAATAAACTTCAAGAAAGGGATATTTTGAACCAACTTAGTAAGAGATGTGAACAAGAAGCAATTTACTGGAACCAGAAGGCTAGGGTCAAATGGCTAAAAGAAGGAGAGAAAAACACAAGATTCTTCAACAAGTCCACCATCCAGCACAGCATGAGGAATAGAATCAACAAACTGCATTCAGAAACTGGTGAAACTTTAGAGGAGCAGGAGGAAATCTCTGGAGAGATTACCAGACGCTTTAACCATCTCCTATCGGAACCGAACCATTCCTTTCTAGATTTCATCCAAAAGGTGATCCAGCATATCCCTCCTCTGGTCAACAATGAGCACAACCAATCCCTCATGTAACCTGTAACCATGCAAGAAGTGGAGGCAGTGGTCAAACAAATAGCAGAAAGTACATCTCCAAGCCGCGATGGTTTCACCATTGATTTATTTCACCATTGCTGGAATATGCTCAAAGAGGAAGTCCTTGACTTGGTGGAGGAATCACATCAAAAAAGATGGATCCTCCCATCTCTCAACACCACGCACCTGGCTCTCATCCTGAAAGAAATCAGAGCCTTTCATCCTAGTAAGTTTCACCCTATTTCCCTCTGCAATTTCATTTACAAAATCATCTCTAGAGTAGTGGCCAACAGACTGAAACCCCTGCTCTCTCTCCTCATCTCTTCGAAGCAATCGAGCTATGTAGAAGGGTGCTAGATTCTAGATGGTATAATCCTTTCCCACGAGGTGGTCCACTCTCTGAAAACCACCAAAACCCCTGCCATGATTCTCAAACTTGATCTCTCCAAGGCCTTTGACAAACTAAGTTGGTCCTTCCTCGAAAAAATGATACTTGCTTTTGGCTTTTGTCAATATTGGGTTCAATGGATCCTCTCCCTCATCTCCTCTGCCTTCTTTTCCATCCTGGTCAATGGCTCTCCCTCCTCCACCTTCTTCCCCTCATGTGGTATCCATCAAGGGGACCCCATTTCCCCCTTCCTCTTTATCCTTATGGCTGAAGGTATAGGCAGCATGATTCAATCAACCTTGGAATCTCATACCCAAAGAGGCTTATCTATGCACAATGCCCCTCTATAGGCCTACCAACAATTTGTGGATGACAATCTCCTCTTTGGTCATTCTTCTATCCAAGAATCCTGTACCATTCACTCTATTCTGCAAACCTTTGAAGAATCCTCTGGAACTATGCTAAATCTTGAAAAAGCACAAATCTTCTTCTTCTTCAATACTGGGGCTGCAGCTCATAGGAACATCACTCGCATCCTCTGCTTCTCGGTCTCCTCCTTCCCTTCTAAATATTTGTGCGCCCCTCTTTTCGATGTAGCCATCAAGCACGCCTCCTGGAAGGAGCTCCTAGAAAAACTTGAGAATCATCTTTCTTCTTGGACCTTTAAAGCCCTCAACCTTCCTCGTTGAGCAATCCTCCTCAAGTCCACTTTCCAATCCATGCCTCTCTAACTATTCTTTGTTCTAGCAACCCCAAAGTGGGTGCTAAAAGCCATCTGAGCTTTGCAAAGGTCCTTCCTTTGGGGCTGCAACAATAATAATCATTGTTGGGCTATTGGTAAGATGGGAGAAGCTCTCCAAAAAGAAAAAAGATGGTGGTCTTGGTATTAGAGATCCAAAATTAAATGGTCAGGCACTCTCTGCTAAAATTTGATGGAAATAGATCCCTAACAACAACTCTCCCTGGACTAAATGGTGGAACAGTAAATATGCACTGGACTATCCCTCTCATTCCTTAATCAGATTTGATGGAGACACCGTGGGCTCGCATATCTGGAAGGCTGCTAACAAACAAAGGGTGCTAGTACAACAACATTATTTTTGGGAAGTAAAAGCAGGGGACAAGGCTTTATTTTGGAGCGATTCCTGGAAACAACTTCTATGTTTCAAAATTCTAATCCTTGATCATGATAGTCAGCACTACATTCATCACAATGCCCACCTAAAAGTCGAAGAGTATTGGAAACCTTTGACAAAGGGGTTCCACCGCTGGAAATATCCCTCTACCTGGAATATTGTCCCGAGTAAAGACCTAACCGACAAAATCTGGCCTGAAATTTGCAACCTTCATCTCAAACATATTCACGGATTGGATATCATTCGATGGGGTCATAGGCTGTTAGGTACCTTAATAGTCAAAGAAGCCCATGATATCCTATCAACATCGTCGTACAACCAGGCCTCTTCTATTTGGAACCATATCTTGAAGTCACCTCAATGGCTCAAAATCTCTCATTTTGTCTGGCTTCTCTTGCATAGGAGGATCCTCACCTAGGAAAATCTGGCCAAAAAAGGATTCCACGGCCCCTTCAGATGTTGCCTTTGGCCCATAGCCCTCTCCTGGAATAGTGGAGCCATTATTCAAGCGATTGAGGGAGATGACCACCCAACAGCCTGCTCAGCAGCATCAACGGCCTCAAATTCCTTTGGAAGTCACCACCAACTCACCCAACCAGTCGCAAGAAGCAAGATGGGCTTGCCCCATAACTAAAGAAATTCCAGACATTCCACCTGCCTGATGTCCAAGCCTTCCAGGTTTTATGGTTTTGCATAATGTGTCAAGTGGTTTTTTTCATGGACTTTGTATCTCAATTTATTATCCTTGCCTGTGTCCATTTTCGAACCTATGTTTATGTCTATTTTCGGGCCTATGTCTATGTCTATTTCCGGGTTTATGGCTATGTCTCTGTCGGTTTATTGTTGAATTATGTAACTATGTATGTATCTTGGCTTCGACCTTTACTTTCAAAGTTGAACTGTATCGCTTCTGGCTCTCTTAGACGACCAAGTTTTGAGAGGTCGTGGTGGCGGTGTCACCTCCTGAGATCTCCTGTGGTCAAGATGACATCTATAATTTTTTCCTTTGTATTATAATAGAATTAAGCAGCTTACAAAAAAAAATCTCCATATAATCTAGATTTTCTGGTCTTTATATATAGTTTTTCACAAATAAATTTAGATTAAAAATTGTGTTTTGATTAAGTACAATATGATGTAAGGTCAAATTCAATTTAATAAATTTAATAAAATAAAATAATTATAATTAAAAATAATTATTATATAAATTAAATATATTTTTATAAATTTTATAAAATCTATTTTCTAAATAACATAACAAAAAATAAAGTTTGAACAATGAAAATGGAAGAGCAAAAAACTTTATGAAGAGAAAGAAACTTTAGTATTGAAGAAACCCTTGTAACATTTTAAAAAGAAAACCCGTATATTATATAAATTTTTAAAATTTTGTGTGATGATTTATAAACCATGGATGGGTTACAATCATGATCAATAAAAATAGAAGTGCAAGGATTTTTATTAATAGAAAGGAACTTTATGGAGTGAAGAAACTTTTGTAACATTTTAAAGACAAAGTCTAGATATTTTTTATATTTTTAAATTTTTGTGTGATCCTATATAAATAATGGATGTGTTTGAGTGGGCATTTCACTTATCTTTATAATCTATATAGAGCATTTGCATAAGGAATGACATAGTTATAAATAAATAAATCGAGAAAAAATCTTTCAGAATCTATATGAAGCTTTTACATAAAAAAGGGTAGAAATAGGCATTAAGAAATTAATAGAGAAAAAATAAGGATTTGTGTTAGGGTTGGAGTGAAGAATTTGAAAAATGTATAATTTGAAGCATGAATGAAGTAATCAATTAAAGAATTAATATTACCAAGATTCAGATATTATTGAATTTATATATTAAATGTAAATTGGATGGTTAGGAGGAATGTTGATGCACTCTTCACTTGAGTCCAAATCATATTATATAATATATTGTGATGTGTTATGTAAAAGAGAATTCCTTGATATTAAAAAAATAGATATGATTTAATTTAATTAAAATTATTTAATTTAATTAAAATGTTTAAATTAGTATAAACTATAGTATTTAATTATTATTTAATGTGAATAAAATGTTTAATTAATATACATTAGTAATAAGAAAATGAATTAAATTGTAATAAGGATTAAAATAATGATGAGAAAAGGTATTTGACCCATATGAAAAAGGAATAAATAAATAAATAAAGACTTATAATTAGTTTAGAATTTTATATAAATATATTATTAATTACGTCCATAAAAATTGTTTAATTAAAATTAAATATTGAAATGGATGAATGGATGGAATGTGAGGCTCTCTTCCATCATTTTCTTTAGCAGAGTATTTTGGTTAGTGTTGTTTGATCACATTGGTTTTCAAGATTGACTTACTTTATAGTCATTAAATTTTTTAGGATGCTTCTTAATCTCTAAAGATTCTCTAGACAAACTAGAAGAGTAATGATAGGTGGAGGCAAGCATTTTTGTTTGGTTGAAAATTTGGTGTTTGGTGTTAAAGGGATGTTAAGCTATAGTGCATTTGGTAAGACTATTGTGATTAGCTATGTGTCTTTAAGACAAGTTTGAATTGATTTGCCACTTTGACTAATGTAGGATTTTCAACAAGAACATGGAATTTGGTAATATCTTGAAAATAAAATGAATCTTATGAAGAAGTAATTAAAAGCTTATCTTAAAAAAAATGTTATGAGTAATTACTCACCTTGAATGATTTAGTAAAGTAAAAATTTTCATAACAAAAAAAATTATTAAAAATCATAAATACAAATAATGAGAAGGAACATGAAGTCTAAATATAAACTACTTTAAAACCTACCATATAAACATTGGTTTCTAGATAAAGCGAAAAATTAGGTTTAACACCTCTCATCTTCGATCCATAAAAATTTATAAATGGAAAAGAAATGACTCCAAACCACGCATAAGTTGATTTTATCTCAAATTCTAAAAAAAGCAAATAAAAGAAACACATGCTTCCACAAAAAATATATAGTGGCCCCTCTCGATCGACATGAACAAACTCAGAGTTGAGGGTTCTGGAAGGTCACTAAAGCTTGAGAAAATACCACATGAAACATAACCATGACGACCTATACGATATATATCAGCTGTCATGGTTGGTAAGACAAATAACAAATATTATATACATTTAAAAATCTAGCCAAATTTCATTTTCTTGTCCTTTGGGAAATTTCTTATCCAAGTACCTAAATGCAGTCCTCCAGGACAATCTGCAATCCATTCAGAGAATTTAATAGGATTTATTCGAATGGGTAAGCTTTTGGTTTGCGTAATTCTCTAAACAAATCTGTAATGGGATTGCGTAATTGTTTTTTAATCATCTATGTCACAATACAATTAGTTTTTTTATTTTATTTCATTGGACTAACCCTAGTGAGATAATTATCGCGGATACAATTCTTGCTTGGCATTTGGCCAAGGTTTTTTTTTCTTTTTTTAATTAGGTTTACCGGAGTGAGACGATGACCACGGATACAATCGTTGCTTGCCATTTGACAAATGCTTTTTCTTTTACTTTATAAAATTAAGGTTTGTCAGATCATTAGCACGGAAAATCCATGGGAATAACCAAATAGGAAATACAGGAAGGAATCTGGGCCCTGGCGTTTTGAGATTTGACGACTGACATAGCTTCAGTACGGGAACTCAAACTCAGATGTAAGGTTTTAAATAAGTTTATTCGAAAGAAGGACAGCTCCAATAAATAATAAACGACTATAACATAAAATATTCGTAAGGTTTGTACGCCTGTCTGGCCTGCATAAACGGAGTCATAGTCCACACCATGTTCCGGATAAACCCACCGCCAATATATAGGTATTAGGCTGCAGTCCACGAGGCAGGTTGGGATAGAGTCTCCGCTGTCATAATTCAAATTAAACAATTCTTTTCTTCCCAAAACATGGGGCAGTATTAATAGCTCCTTCACCCTATCATCTGCAACCACATCGCGGCCCGTTTATCGAGTTTCCCAGTAAAATAATTCGATAATCACGATCGATCGTAGTTGCTCAACGATATTTTCCGATAGCTTAGCAAGACAGAAAATTTTCTGCTTTTTCATAAAAATATGTTAAAAAACAGCAGAAGCTTAACCTCAAAGAATTCAAGGCTGTAACTGGTTAGTCGGAAAGAGTACTCAAGTCTTACTAATTGAAATTATCTCCCGAAAACTGTGGTTGCAGTAATTAACTTGAGTTACCCTGAGGCACAATTTTTTGGTTTTTTTGTGTGATTCAAAAATACTTGCAACAGAATTGGCAAAGTTAGTGTGACCGACATTTCACAGTACACACTTTTACCTTGACAGACTTACTTTGGCTTCAACTACCTGCTTTTACTCTGATAGGATTTAGATTGACCAATTTATATTTTTAAGTGTAAAGACTTAAAGAATATGAAAAACACTATTTGAGTGGGGGAACTTGGAATATTGAAACTCAATCACAATATTATATAACTTAAATATTAAATAAAACTTGTTTCGAACCCTTCTACTGATAATAACTAAAACTTTTACTTACACTTACACAGTAAATGTGAACACCATTCAGTCAGGTAAATATGGAGAAGATCTGCAGCTAAATAAAACTTGCATTAGACCATAAACACGTGAATTATTATTTCATGTGACAGGCATAACAACTAACTCACAACGGTAAGAGCTTTTCTTGTTTTTCTCCGGGCTTCTCTGTTTCACATAGACTGCTAGGACAAAGTGGGCTGATGTGGATTCTGTCAACTGATGTGTTTTTCAAATCAACCAATAATTAATATTTCCAACAACTCATAAACGTAACACTCAAATTTCAGGACAAAAACTAATGAACTATGCCAAACAAAAAAAATATAAACAGTTTTTACCAATTAAACTAATCCTTAAAGCTAATTTTCGAGAACTAATTTTATAAAACTTGGACTTAAACTTGTTAACTACTTCGGTGTAAACTACTTCGATATAAACATTTTTCGACTTACCTAATTTCAGTAAAATGACATTCTTGAACTTGGGCGAACAATACTGCATATGCTATGCAGCATTTAATGCGACGGCGGTCGCACTGTCCGCCGTCGGATCCGTTCCAAAGAGCGATCCGACGGCGGACAGTGCGACCGCCGTCGCATTAAATGCTGCATAGCATAAGAAATATTGCTCGCCTTGAACTTGACCTAAATAAGTCCTTTTCCATTTTTGCGAAAAATCTCGATATCAGTTTCGATAACTTTTGTAAGATGGATATCCTTGGACTTCTCTACCAAGTACCAACAAATACTTTTCCCGATTTTTCCTGCTTGTCCCGCCAAAATCCTAACAATCAAAAAACTAATCACACACGATTAGACAGATCTCCCTGTCACCAGGTCACCATGTCCGAACTTATATATGTCGATCTTTTCAATAGATACCCTAATGTGGTCCTTCAGCCACTGCGTGGCAGCTCTGGAAGCGCCTCCGGCATAATGGAGGCTGTCAAATGTCGTTTAACGGAGCTGTAATTGGTAAATCCAAGCGTATGAATGTTTTGTTAGATTGCGTTTTTGAGCTATTCTTCGAAGCAGATCTTTGCCTGTCCTTAAATCTGTTGTGCTGGCACGGAACGAGGCCGACTTTGATTCTCTGAATCATGAGAGTGCTTCGGTATCCTATGCAGATGGCTATAAATGGCGGACGACAAAATGATTCGATCGTCGGAAGCCGGATTACTTGAAGGGGACATTCATTATTTGCTGATAATAGGGACATGCCTATATTCATTGTCTCCGACTCTCCAGACTCCGAGTGTGCAATCGATGCCAGCTTTGAGAGACAGAGAGCCTTATTGTGAGAAGCATCGAGATTAAAAATGCAGAAGCTTTGTATGGTTTCGTCGGCTCATTTAATGGCGAACAGAGCCTCATGGTGGGATGGTTCCGACATTGAAGATGTGAACGAGGCCGAGACGAGGAAGGGTCCCTGGACTGTCGAAGAGGACATGCAACTTATTGGTAGTATAAGTTTACATGGTGAAGGGCGCTGGAGCTTTCTCGCCAGAGCAGCTGGTATGTAGCATTGTTTAAGGGATCTAACAATATTGCCTTCTGCAGTGGATGTTGCTATTCATGCATTTGGAAAGATCTCACAATGTCATTTTATGTAGCTTTCACATTTAGAATATTATATGAAACTTTTTAGAACAAATTCCATAATCTGAAATTCAATTTGGTCGTGAATTGCAAGAAAATATTATAGTATTATCACAGAGTCGCTATAGATAGATTTTACAAGAATGGTCCATGCCTGGTTGGCTTCTTTTGAGAATCTGAACGATTGCTTTACTGGGCACATGTTTAAGTTCTGATTGGTAACCAAAATAAAGTAGAGAATACACTGCTCAGTTGTTATTATATACCATACAGGAATAGTATAATCCGGCTTTAGTCCTGCCACACTTTTCTGTTCTCATTATATACCATACAGGAATAGTATAATCAGTCTTTAGTCCTGCCACACTGTTCTGTTCTCATTATATACCATACAGCATTAGTATAATCTGGATTTAGTCATGCAATTTATTGGGTTTTGAGGATTAATCGGTTGCAACTTCAATATGGTATAAGGTTCAATATGTTATGATTCATACACTAACTGAGTTAGTGGGGATTTTACTTTTAACAGTGTCACTCTCACGTGATGATGCATCTCTCTGTGTATGAAATATTTATGTTAATAGGGAATCTATTAATTTTACCATATATATATAGAGAGAGAGAGTAGAACATAATTTAAGAATTTAATGTTTTTTTTTCCTAAATTGTGACTTTATTTATTTATTAGATTATTTAAATAACTTACAGTGTTTAAGTGTATTTTTGTATTCTAACCCATAGAAAATATTAGGTTCAAAAACTACATACAGGAAGACAAAACCTCTCAGCAACCTATACATATATTCAGGAAAGATATCCTTTAGGAAACAATAAAAAAGACATTATTCTAAAAAGCTAAGCCTCGAAAGAGAAAAGCAAGAAAAAAAATAAAATACAGGTTTCTAACTTAGCACCATGCATCATCGAAACATAGAGAAATATGAATTAGATGCTGCTGAACAGATGGCAAAAGTTCCTTGTTTCTTTCCTTCCATAATCAGATTTCCTTTAGCAAACTATAGAACCTTGGACAATGCATCTTCTTCCTGGTTTGGTTTCTAATATATATGAGTAAACGAAATGGCTTGTAAAGAACTTTTCACTATTTGTTGACTCGGCGGGAATATCGATAAAGCTGCATTGTCTTTGGCATTCGTTTTTATGGGCATTTAAGATGAAATATCAAGACAATAAACTCAACATAATTATTATTACTAATTCTCACTCTTAATCCAACTTCAAATTTTGCAAGTTTCCAACAGCACCCTAATATCATAAAGTAATCCCATTTTTGCAATCATTAGAAAGTTTACTGCATTTTTTTCCAAAGAAATAAATATTTGTATATGTATATGTACGGTAGAAATCAAAATATACTTATATTTTGTTTAGCTTGACTACTTTGAACTTTAGAAAAACAGTATACAGTTCTTCATGCTAGCTCAATCTTCTTGCTTTTATCAAAGCATTCTTAGCTACCTACTCTGCAATCCAATATTTTCATAGGGAGATTACAAAACCATAACTAGACTCTTTCTTCTTGTTAAAAATAAATAAATAGAATTATTCATAACTATCAAGAAACTAAATATAGTTCCTTGAATTCCAATTCAATGAAGGTACCCTCCTTAAGACATAGCTTCTTTAGATATGGCATTAACATGAGTGTTGTATTCTCTAAAGCCATGAGAAAAAGAAATGTCTTCATATACATTACCTCTTTGATTAGGATGGAAATAGGGACCATTACTAGGTTCCCAACCTTGTTCTTTCGATTTTCCCACTCAGTAACTAACTTTGAATATCTCATGTCTTATAAGTGCTTCATACTTTTTTTCTTTTTTGTTTTTAATAAGATTGAAAGGGATGGAAACTCTATGTTTTTGTTTGGACTAGTACCGAATCCAAATTCAAGTCTAAATCAATGAGAAGTTCCTTTGAAGAGAATAGACTCTACCCCACACTACCTTAGAACCCCTTGGATTGCTCCATAAAAAAAAACCAAGGTTTCTCACAATATGTGCATGGCATTACTAGCATTCTATGCCCCTTCTCTTTCGGTGTCCCGTTATGTATGTCAATAGCCACTTAGATTTCATGTGCAACATGTTCTAAAGGATAGTCTTTTTTCTTGAAAGAGCATTTTCTTTATATTCTACCAAATCAAATAAAAAAATGTATAGGAACTTCATTAATTGCTTTAATTGTCATGTCATTTATCCATTCCAACAAGAATTCCACTAAGCATGCCTTATTCTACCTAGCATTACCCCTAAAACTTGATATATCTTCATCCAAACTTCCTTGGAAAAAGAAAAGAACACAAGAAAATGATTAATATACTCATTATCCTTTTTACAAAGGACGCGTCTACCTCATCCAATCCAAATTCTTTTTTGACTATTGTGTCTACTCCTTACCTAGTTCATAGATTCAACCTAAGTCCTGACCTCGAATCTAGAAGTTCATAGACCAATATTTTGGAGTTATTCATATTAATGATTCTCATAGCTTTGCAGTTTAACTCCAAAAGTTTCATAATTTTCTTCAATTCTTGTAAAGTACCCAACCCAAAGGTCACAAAATCATCAACAAAAAGTAAGTGAGTTATAGAAATAGAATTGGACACTTGATCCCTTTGAGGACTCCCCTTATTCTTGCATTTTAATGTGTAAGATTAGGCCTTTTGCTACTACTAGAAAAGGAGGGGAAGAAGAGAACACCCATTCCTTAAACCACTTGAGGATGTGAAAAAACTAGAGGGAGTTCCATTAATCAATACAACAAAGGAGATATATGCACCAGATCCCATAACCTAGTTGATTACCTGCAAACCCATGCTCAACTACAAAGCCATTAATATTAAATACAACCAATTCACTCTATTGTATGCATTACTAATATTAATTTTTAGGATAGTTGCAATCTTCCTTTCGGGTTTTACTGATTACATTCCTTATTCATATATAGTCATTAAATCATTTATTTGTGCACTAAATAAGATGCCAAACTATTCCTCTAAAATTATAACTAACATAATTTCCTTCGGATCTATTAGAAATTGTTTTAGAAATGAGTTTGTAAATTAAATTCCATACTAAAATTGGACCGTAATCATCAAAAGATGCAGAATCTTTTTTTTGGGATAAGAGCAATGAATGTAGAATTGAGAGCCCAACAATTTATCTGATAAAATTATATTCTCCCACCATTTTTAATAAACTAACTTTTACCAAGTCATAAGAGCCCAACTAGAATTCTACTTATAGTCCATTTGGTTCTAGATGCTTCCCCTTCTCAAAGGAATTTAAAACATTCAATACTTCTTCACATGTGACCCCGGCCTCTAGAGGTCTCGAGGTCTGTTCATCTTCCCATTTAAGATGCCAAACACCAATTGTCTCTCCAATATTGGCTTCCTTTAGATCCTTTAAGAGTGATTTAAAATGGGTTCTCTCTAACTCTTTTTTCTTCTTAAGATATCATGTATCATACAATTATTAAGGTGTCTAATATCCTATATAGTATTCATATTCTTCCTTTGGTTGAAATCCAAATATCTATGAAAGAAACTTTTATTAGTGGACCTCCTTCTTATGGTCAAATCTCTCCTCTTTTCAACATATAGTCCATCTTCTCCTTATTTAATAATTCCTTCTTCTTAAATTTAATATCTTTTAGTATTTTATATTCCTCCTCAACAAATACGCCAAGATCATTATGAGTAAAAATTCCTTAAATCTTATATTCCGCCACTCTTAACTCTTAATGGTATCTTTAACCTAGGGACTTTCCCCATCCATTCGTTGAACCTTTAACCTTAAGGATATTATGAATGAAGTGTATTGTTTCATTCAAAATTTTCCCCCTTCTAGTTTCACATTCAAGTCCATTGAGTTGTTATTATATTTTTAAATATTCTAATAACCAAGTATGATTAAATTTTAATGGACTTTGATGGTTTCAATCCTCCTTTTCCTTATTCAAACTAATGATAAGAATATTGAGATCACGTAGAGTTTAATTATTCAACTATCAACAAAGAAATCCTCTACCACTAGGAACCTATCTATTCTTTTAGAAACACCATCCCTCCCTCTTCTAGTATTTCTCCAAGTTGAGCCTAATTTCACTAGTTCCATGCCTACAAGATGATGACTCTCAAAAACATGGGACAAACAATATCTAACAGGGTACTTCCTTCTAGTCTCGCCCTAAAATTATTCCCAAGATCAAGCTATTCCCCTTATGTGATAAAAAAAATCCCACAGTTTTCTTCCAATATGGACTCCTTTCAAAATAGCACCCATATCAATCAATAAATTCCAAATCCTTCCCTATCCTTGATTATAAGATTGACCAATATGCCTAATATCACAATGGGTGAAGATATAGGGATATATATTGTTCCAGCCAATGACAATACCTCTCGAAAGTATTACAACATCCAACGAAAAAAACGTCCAATATTTAAAATAGATGACAACAACCCCGTTACCTTTTACACAAAACACATCATCTCTTGTATCATTATTATACTTGTTTTAAATAAAATACTTTAGGGGTAGCTACTTTAGGGAATGCTCAAGCCCTCTGGAGTTGAATGATAGAAGAATCATTTAGGAATGTTAGACTCGATTTTCCTATCTTTAAGTTCCATGTCAATGGTTCACTACTTCCCTTCTCTAAGTTACTTTTTAGCTTTATATTTTTCTAAGGATATAAGATATTTTCTTCTGAAATTGGTACAAGCACCTCTATTCAAGGACAAAACCCCTTATACTCCCTCAAGCTCTTCTTGTCTATCTACTTTAGATTGTAACTGATAGGTAGATATGAGTGTAGATTTGTCATTTTTTGTAACCCATCATGAGGGTATCTCTACATAGGTAAGATAGGAATTTTGAGGACTAAAATGGGTCTCCTAAGGAAAATAATAAAATGATAGTTAAAATAATAAAATAATATTTATTAATTTTGGAGGAAAAAAGAAAAAAACTACTTTTTGTGTTCGTATTTTCGACATATATCCCTGTGTTTTTACTCAAATTTCGATCGGGAGAGCTCGTTGGATATAGAATTTTATTCTGAATCCAATGAGTACCCACACTACATACTTTTGACGAACCCCACTACCCCAAAAATAAGAAATACCTGAAAAAACATGATGATGACCTGAAAAAACGTGATGATGACATCATCATCACATTTTTTTAGGTATTTCTTGTTTTTGGGGTATAAGGGTTCGTCAAAAGCATGCAGTGTGGGTACTCGTTGGATGCGGAATCAAATTACGCATACAACGAGCTCTCCTGATCTAAATTTGAGTAAAAACATAGGGATATATGTCGAAAATACGGACAAAAAAAGTAGGTTTTTTTATGACAAATATGTTAATTCAACCATTATGGTTGACTCATTTTATTGGAATTCTATTGGTTCTTTAATTCCAACTCACAAGAACTTATTGTTGACGCATTTTCTTATTAGGCCCATTTTAGACCCCAAATTTCCGCGAATGGCTCAATCCTACGAGATTCAAGTTGAAATACTATACCTTTAAGATTTTGTTAAACTTGGGGTAATAGGATTACCTTCCTACCATCATTTGGGCCTAACTTTCAAAAGTATAGAACTCATGGAAAACCTCTCCTACCTTTAGGGTTTGAGTAACCGGAGAGATATCATCATTCAAATTGACATATCCTTGACTGGGAATTAAGGCTGACATGGATTAAATCTCATATAATGATTATAATATATATGCTTGTCACTAGAAGAACATATGATGGAAGTCAAATTATTTATACCTTTTAAAGGTGAAATTCAACTTAATAAACATAGATTTGAATCTTCGATAGTTGATGCATCTAAAGACTCCAACCTTACCTTCTTCCCCACATGTCTTTGGCCCTATAAACAATATTTGACATATTCCTTATCCAACTCTAATATATTTAACAGGGTTCCATCATTGATTTGTTTTCAAGCCCATGTCTTTGTCTTATCCAACCTATGTCATAGTCTAGCATGACAATTGGCTTTTAGGTGGCCAACCTCCCTACACTAATTACAATGGAAAGGAATCCTCTAGTAACCAAACTTTTGAATATAGTTGCACAAGCTCCATTCTATTTACAATTATGCTAACAAGCCACTCTTTAGGTCAAGTTCCACTCATATTTGTGATACCTATGTATCCACCTTCTCTTCCTTGTCATCGTCCAAAGCTACAAAATGGGAAATTGAATTATGTGCCTATTCTAAAATCATCTTTCTTCATAACTCACATGGGAACCCTAGGAGTATGACTCGCATTTTCGATAAATGAAACAATTTTCTACAAGGATCGAAACTTAGTGACTGCTTATTTAGGTATAGGCCCAAGGTTCCCAATAACAAATCCATTTACACAATCTATTAGGATTCTTCCAATGACTTCAAGATGAAACTACTCTAAGCCCTTGCTAGTTTAAAAAAAACAAGCATGTATCCCAACACCAAATCCCATTTAAGTGTCATTGATTTCTTTAAGGATTCACTCTTGACCATAATATTGAAATGAAATATCCAACTAGATCCCAATTCATGAAGCCTTCTACCTCCACCATTTGGAGGTCATGACCTAGAACCAGTTTAACCCTATTAAGTTTCCTAGTAATACATCTTTTTTTCCGTTGCCTTCCATCTTGATTTACCACCAAGATTCTTCTTCTTATCAACCCTACCACCCTAATTTGATAAGATTCATGTTTGATAATTCTCCATAGAACTCCCTTTAGAGTTCTCTACTTATTCATACGTTTTCCTTCCCTTACCACATTGTACACCAAGAAACAAAGAATGAATTTAGTGATTATTTCTTTTAGCGAAATCCTCCACGTAAAATTTGATTTGTTTGGTTCCTTCAACCTCATTCAATAGGATATATTGGTACCTATTCTATCCTCTCTCTAGACATAACTTTGTCATCAATCCCTTGCAACCTATCAAAACCAACAAATCTAGGTGTTCTTTGAAATGTCCTTTAGACCCCTTTATTACCTTGACAGTTCTGATAGATCTTTTAAAGCTTTACATTAGCAAAATATTGACACTGATCTATGGGTCCATTCCCCATATTCACTTGCATCCAAATCCCCCATGGTCCAAGACAAGAATTGGTATCACCTAGGGACTTAGAATAAATTGTAGATACCCTTTAAAAATATCTCCATCTAACCCCATTACTGCTTCTATTTATTCTATTTTTATATTTAATTTTTGTTATGTGAAATATAGTTACATGGAAACCCAAGGGTCATTCCCCTCTTTCCAAGGATAGTATCCAAGAAAAATAGGAGTCTACATGAGCTATAACTGAACATGGGTAAAGAAGATAACACTCCTCATCTCAATTTCTTAAGATAGACTTGACTCACAAGAAGATAAGAGTTTTTTACCAGCCAACCACCCTAAATAATGAAGGAATTCAAGAAGGCTAAAATCCTACAATTTGTTTCTATTATATGAATCTTCCTGCATTTATGCGAGTTAATGTTTTTTAAACCTATTACTTGATAAACTTCTATCTAAAATCTTTAAGAATACAATAATTTTATTAGTAGTGGGATATTGTCTTTTCATTCCATTAGTAAAACAAGCACATCCCATTACATTGTTTACTCCTTTCTCAAACCTCCTAGCTCAATGCCTTTTTTTTAATAGATATTTTTAAAAGTAAATATGGGTGTTTTTGGAGTTGTTAACATTCAAATCAAATTCCACCATGATTTGGATTCTTGAACTTGTGTAGAAAACATTGCTATGAATTCTAGAGTAGTATACTACCACATGGTTTCATTCTGTATCATCCTCTTATAGGATTCAAAGATGGCTCTCATAAATGTTTTCCACATATAAATTCCATAGGTTTGCATACTTACCTTTTTAGCCCAGAACATGGGCATTCGCTTGTCCTTGTTTCTATATGTTGGTTGATCCTAAGTTTTCCATTTTCTGTAGGGTATAGTAAAATTTTTCATGAAGGATCTTTATCAATTCATTTGGAAATCTTACAACATTCTCACACCGCCATTTATGGATTTGAACAAACCCTGACATGTTCATTATTCCTCGACCTCCAATTTAACTCATTACCAATCATAGAAAGGACTAAAGGTATGTACTTCAATGAGATAGATTGTTATTAAAATCCTTCCTTAGTTCCAAATTTCCCCAATTAAGAGAATACATGCCATAGACTATTAGCTACCAATGATTTTCTAAAGATGTAAATATTCTTTAAGCCCAAACCACCTTTCTCCTTGGGCGTAGCTATGTGTGTCCAAATCAATAAAAGTATTCCCCAATTAATCTTTTCCCCTATCCACAAAAATTTCAAATATTTTTTCCTTATATACTTTGAGACTTTTGTGATGTAAGCCATTAAACCATAGTTGTTTAGAGTATTGAATTTTTTTCAATATTCCACCCAATCCATACCCATCTATTACACCAAAGATTGATCTTTTCCTTATTTTTTTCCTTAATTCCTTCAAACAATGAAGTCCATTATCTCTTCCCATGTCCATTTGAGTTTATGATGAAACCAAAATATTTAAATTATGCTTGAAATTCAATATAATTAATTGGAAAAAAATTATCGCAAATTTTTTTCCACATAAATGTTTATTCTTTCTTTTTACATTACTCTTAACAATATTGATCGTGTAATACCTCACCCATCCTATCCTGAGGTATAGAATAACTCTAAATAGTAAGACCCTTACCAAAGGATGATGTTGCTGAGGATTACAAAATAAATCAAAGTTTAATAAAGACACAACCTTACACTTAAAAGAACTAACTTAATAAAAAGGAAACCTTCTTTATCTTAGGATTTTGACAAATCAATGTCAAGTTTCATATAAGAAGTTAGATAACCATAGATGGGTTTTTAAGTGATTTTTTATAACAATAATTTTACAATCATAACATATGCAAAGCTCAATAAAAATCACATATTTTGAAGTAGAAACATTTAGTGTCAATTGGATTTTGGGTTGATCTTCAATTTAAAGAAACTCAAAAAGTTTATATAATTTTCCTTCAATATTATCATGATCATTGTAAAGATATTTATGTTATAAAATATTTTTAATATTTCATTTTATTATAAATTATATATATATATATTATTTAATAAAGGTATTACAAGAATTTTTTATCATATTATGATCATCATTGTAAAGATATTTATGTATAACTATAATAAAGAATAATTTTAATATATCATTTTATATATATATATATTATTTAATAAAAGTATTATAACAATTTTTTATCATAAAGAAAACAGTTTACCATCCAATATAAGTTTACAATCCCAAACCTCAAGCAACCAAAAAGAGTAATCACCGATTAACCACTAACAACACTTACCTACACTCCAAAATTAGTACATGCCAAACGCAAAATAATACAAGATGGCCCATTGTTAACACCACCACCACCAGTAATTACAAAGACATTCTTAAAAAAAAGTATTCGATTTATATCTCCTTCTTTCATAATAGTCTTTACACAATCCTTAAAAAAATGCTGGAACTTGACGAGAACCTATTAAAAAAACAAAGGAATTATGCCTTATCAGAGCACAATAAAACTATCGAGTTCTTTCATAAACTAAATATTCTTCATCAAACTGTAAATATTTTCATGAAATGGCATCGACAAAACCATTTAGTTTTCTGAAGACATGCTTAAAATGTATATTTGAAAATTTATTTTGAAGGGTTCTTCTTTCCAACTACTTTCAAATGAGAAATATCTTTTGCTCTAACAAAAAAAATCCTCTTAGTGCAAGTAATTCTTATGGTTTAACTCAACACGTTTATTTGAGCAGTGCCACAATTCATTGACCTTCCAAAATTATATATATATATATATATATATATATATATATATATATATANATCAGTATTAAAAGTGAGGTTTATTGATTTTTTTTCTTCAGGAATTTATGAAATGATCCTGCACCCTTTAAGCTAAAGCTAACCTTCAAGGCATTTTTTTTATAACTTTAGAATAATACACCATTGCTCTGTTTCCAGATATCTCATAAGATAAAAATGTCTTTAAGATAACCTTCAAAGCATTTTTTTATAACCTTCGAATAGTACTCCATTCCTATGTTTCAAGATCTATGATAAGATAAAAAAAAGAGCACCTCTTTCCAATAATTTGTACCCAATATCCCTAGTAAGAATCTCTTTACGGACTATTTAAATGGGGAGAAATGGCGGAGATGAGGGTTTACAGGGATTACAAGGGTTCGCAGGTGGATGGCATCCCTGGTCGGTCTCCCTCTAGTGGTTGTAATGCTGTATTTCCGGGTGTCGTTGCTTCAGTTTCCGTCGGTTCCCTCTGAACTGTCCTGTCGAGCCCCCCTCTTGTTTTTTGGGCAGCCTATTACGTCGTTTTTTTGGGGTTTTCTGTCTTTGTTCCTCTTGCTTCCATACTGGATTTTGGCTATTGTTTGGATTGTCTCGGGCCCTGGGGCATTCACCAACAACTGGAGTCCCTCCTCAGTGATGAGGACTAGTACCAACCAGTCTAATATAGTGGGAATTATATATAGAAGTTGGTGTTTGCTCTGCCTTGAGTATCTGCTCATTTTTATCTTCTTGTGTGGCTGTTTGGTTACATTTCCGTCACCCTTCCTCGTTGACGTCGGTGTTGTTTTACTCCACACGGGTTCTAGAATATTCTTCTTCTCTTGTTTTATCGGGGCATGGTTGTCCTAGTTGCTTTGTCGCTTTCAAAGCATGTGGGTATGATTATGGGCTTCCTGGGGTTTGATTCCTGGCTTGTGACTCAATACTGTCGGGCTGACTTGTGAACCCACTTGGGACTTTTCCCATTTTTTTGGGGCTAGACTGTCCTCATTATGGCTGTCTTTTTCAGAGTGGTTTGTGTGAGTTAGGGTTTCATGGTCATCAAAACCTCGATGAATGCCGTTGGTTTGTATCCTAACTAAGGTGTGCTCCTAGGGTTTACGGTGGCTTCGTGCAGCTCTTTCTGTTTTCTTTCTTAGACTTGTCAGTTTTTTGTCGTTCGGCGAATCTATTTTGACTTTCCCTTGCAATCACTATGTCAGAAACCCATGATGGGTCTTTCGACGCTCCAGAGGTTGGATGTTCGGCTCGCTTTCGTCGTAGAAGGAAGGCAAAAGCCCACAAGATCCTCGAGGATAAATTACGTTATGTGGTGGGTAGATATATTTACTTCGACAGGGTGGAATCCTTATGTTCTCGTGCTCTCATAGGAAGGCTGGAATATGCTACGATGGATAAAAAGGACTGGTTCGAGTGGGCCACCGAACAGTGGAAGCCATTCTTGACATATGTTCCTACCATCAGTCTTCTGGTTTGGGGTTGGATTGTTTTCGTCTTTTTGGAGGAAGCACATGCTACTTCTGTCCTTAATCGGCTATGGAGAGTGGGAAAGGGTTCTCTGGTTTTAGACAGGTGGCATATACATTTTGATCCAGCTCGTGAGAGGGTTAAAAAATGACATCTTTGGACCCTGATGCCTAGGCTGCCTTTCCCGCTTTGGAATCGTGCTCTTCTGGAGGGAATAGGGAACATGATTGGTTGTTTTGTAGCAGTCGATGAAGATTTTATGAATACATACGACAAACGGATTGCCAGGGTCCTAGTGGAACTGGACATCACTAAAGGTCTGTCGGCTGATATCGAAATCCTTTCCCATGAGCGACTTTTTTCTCAAAGGCTCGACTATCAGGGTATCCCCTTCCATTGCAGCTACTGCCGTGAAACAGGCCATCTGCGACGGGGCTGTCCGTCTCTTTGACAAATTTCTTCTTCCCTGGGGTCTCGTATTCCTCTTGCACCTCAGTTGTCTCCCATATCGAACCAAAGGCATTTCCAGGTAAGAAAGTCCTCGATTCCTTCGGGTGCTGCTATTGAAAATATTAAAAACGCTTGTTCACTCTTTGATGATGCTTTAGATTCTGATTTAGCATTTATGGACACTATTGAAGTTAGAAGGGACTCTCTGAACCCGTTAGATTCTCCCCTGCCTTTGGTTTGTTCATCCCCACGTAAGACTTTGGCTGGTGCTCCTCCTCTTAGTGTTGATGGAAGAGGCTTGTCTCTTGTCTCCCCACCCTTAAGCTCGGGGTTACCACTTCGTTCGCGGTCCCCTCCTTCGTTGATTTCCCGCCTCCCTTCTCCTGACATACCACCTTCTCCTTCTATAGTGACTCTTCCTCGCCCTCCTCCTCGGGACAATGATGCCCTTTCTGATGTGTCTTGTCCTGCTATTGCTTCTCCTGGTGCCTCCACCTTACCCATTCCTTTTTTGGTTGATGAGTCTAGCCGACCTCTCTTCACTGCTTCGAACTTCCCTCCTCTCGTAAACACTGGTCCTTTGTCAACGGGCTCTCCTCCCCACATCCCTGTTGATTCCCCGTCTTTTGTAGACCCTACTTTACAAAACTTTCTGAACATTTTTTCAGATAAGACTCCTCTGTCGCCATCTGTTCTCCCCCTTGATTCCATCCATTTCGAGAACGTCATTATAAGGAGAAAGAAACATAATTCATCTTTTGATGCTGCGACTCTTGTTCTAGCCCCTTATACTCCCTTATCGACTCGACTAAAAAACACGGCTCGTAAGCCTGCCTCCTCATCTCAAAGGGTCCTTAGAGCTTCGACCCCACTTCATTTTGATACCTGATGCATATTCTTTCTTTGAATGTTCGGGGTTTGGGAGGCTCTTCCAAACAAAAAAGTATCTGTCATTTGATTTTGTTGCTCTCTCCTGACGTTGTGCTCCTGCAGGAGATAATGACCAGTTCTTACCCAGCCCTTTTTGCCTTCTCCAAGCTGTGTCCGGGTTGGGAGTTTTGTGCCCTCAGTTCAAATGGTCTCTTGGGAGGAATACTCTTCGGTTGGAATCCTAAGCTTCTCAGATGTAAAGCTTACCATACTATTGTAGGTATCTTGCTTAAAGCTATGATACGTGGCTGGACTTTATCTATCTCTATCCTCAATTTTTATGGCCCTTATCTTAATCGGGATTCTTTCTGAAATGCTGTGGCTTCAGGTGGCATTCTTTCGATGCCTAACCTTATACTTGTTGGTGATCTGAACTTAACATTAAATGCCTCTGAGATTTGGGGTTCCAGAGCGCAACTGGACCCCCTGGGTCCTTTTTTCTCCAAATTATTCTCTGATCATCATTTAGTGGATATTGCCCCATCCTATTCAGGCCCAACTTGGAGGAATGGTAGGATGGGGGAAGAAGGCATCTCCAAAAGACTTGATCATTTTTTTCTATTGGATCAGCTCATTAGCTCTCTTCCCAGACATAGAGTTTGGGCTCAAAGATGTGGGATTTCAGATCATTTCCCTGTTATGCTTGAATGGAGAGAACAACATATTCCCTGCCTTTACCCATTCAAATTCAATCATTCTTGGTTAGGGAATTTGGATTTTATTAATATGATCCGTACTGAATGGCCTCTTATCCATTCGGATGATTCTTTGGATGCTATGAATAATATTTCATCCAAGATGTGTCTTCTAAAAGAAAAAGTGAAATCATGGACTAAAGTGGAATCTCAAAAATTGAAGGATAAATCTATTTACTTGGAGGAGGAAATTAATTCTCTTTTACTTTCTTCTCAATATGCTATCTTAAATGATGAACAACAGTGCAGATTGAGTTCTCTTAAAGCTGATCTACAAAAGCAGTTGGATCATGAGATATACTCTGCAAGACTTCAAAGCAGAGTCACTTGGGCTGTGAATGGGGATGCCAATACCAAATATTTCCATGCTGTGGCATTGGCTCGTAAAAATCATAACGCCATCTGGAGTTTACAATATGAAGAAGTTAATTGGATCTTGGACGACCAGAGCATCAAAGCTCTTGGGGTTCGCTATTTTAAAAATATATTTGCTGATGATCACTTGAAAAATATTTCTGCTCAGCTGAAGGTTATTCGTCTTTTTCCATCCTATATCACCGGGGATGGGGAAAAGGCCTTTACTAGTTCTGTCTCTCTTTAGGAAGTTGAGAGGGCACTAAAAACTTTCAAAAAAGATAAAGCCCCAGGGCCTGATGGCTGGCCGGTTGAGCTATATCTATCCTTTTTTTATCTTCTGGGTCCTCTTCTTGTGAATATGGTGGAATCCTCAAGACTCTTGGGTAAGGTTTCCCCATCTTTAAACTCCACCTTTTTAGCTCTCATCCCAAAATTCGAACATGCTATCTCTTTTGCTGACTTTCGGCCTATTTCTCTGTGCAATCTCTCCTATAAACTGATCTCTAAAGTTGCGGCCCTGAGGCTCAAACCATATTTAGACTCCTCTATCTCTCCTTAGTGATTTTGATTCTTGAAGAACCGTCAGATCCTTGAGCCAGTAGCCATCACTCAGGAAGTCCTTCATACTGTTAAACTTAAAAGGAAATGTGCTCTCATCCTTAAGTTGGACTTAACAAAGGCCTTTGACAGGGTTAATTGGACTTTCATCCATCTGATACTTATCCGGATTGGGGTTCCCCTTGTGGGAGTGAATTGGATTATGGGATGTATCTCATTTGCAAACTTCGTTGTCCTTGTTAATGGATCCCCATATACCTTCTTTCCGGCTTCTCGTGGAATCAGGCAGGGCTGCCCTTTGTCCCCCCTACTATTCATTTTGGTTATTGAAGGTCTCATCCTTCTGATTGAAGATGCCAAGAGAAATGGTAAAATCAAAGGAATTAAGATTTCACCTCATCTCTTCCTCACTCATTTACTATTCGTATATGATGTGATTTTATTTGGTATGGGTTCATATGAGGAATGGATAGCTTTCAAAGTATTAATTGACACTTTTTGTGAGGCCTCTGGCATGTGTATAAATGTGGATAAATCTTGTTTTCTCCATTATGACTTGGATGCTACCCTTCCTTGTAGAATAACAAGCCTCCTTCCCTACAGATTTGCACATCTCAATCAGGGTTTCACCTATCTTGTTTACTTTCTGAAGCCCTCGGGTTATTTAGTTAAGGATTGGCATTGGCTCTTATCAAAATTCGAGAAGCGTATCTCTCATTGGACAAATAGACTCTTGTATTTGGGTGGTCGCCTAGTTCTGGTTCGATCTGTTCTCTCTAGCATACCTGTCTTTTGGATGGCCTTTGTTCCGATTCCATCCTAAATCTTAGACAAGCTCATAAAAATGATCTTTCCATTCTTGTGGGGGTCATCAGCAAAGAAAAAAAAATTCCACCTCGTTGATTGGCATCTTCTAGCATGTCCTATATACCAAGGTGGTTGGGGTATAAAACACCTCCCAAGTTTCAGTTTATCATTGAGATTGAAGAATTTCTGGAATGCTCTGAACAGCACTGGCATATGGAATAACCTTCTCTCTACAAAATATATGAAGAATCAACCACTGCATACTTGGCTTCGAGAGAAAATTTTTAGAACTTGGAATGTCTCGATTATATGGAAAGGATTTCTTAAAACTTTTCCTTGGATTGGAAAAGGAATACTCTCGCAAGTGGGCAATGGTTCAAATATTCGTCTCGGTGTGGACCCTGTCGTTGGCATGGGTAGCTCCTTTATTCTCCCAGCTGACTTGAGAGCTTACCTAGAAGACTATGGGATTTGTACACTTGAACAAGCAAGAAACAATACTTCCTTTGTTTCAGGGTATTGGTTCACTGCTGAAGATCTTGATCTTAGTGAAGAATGGAAATATCAATGGGAAAATTATATTAGAGGGCTGGAATACAACAAAATCTGACTAAAGGACCTGCGTGATTCGCTCCTCTGGTCTCATAGCAATTACGTGGGCCCTTTGAGTGCTGCAAAAGGATATGATTGTATCTCTTCGATCAATAATTTAGAGGATCGAAACCCTGTATTGGACACTCTCTAGGATCTAAATATCCCTTCGAAATTAGTCTGTTTCATCTGGCTATCGGTTAATGGAAGGATCCTTACATGGGATCAGCTACAATCCCGTGGGTTTCTTGGTCCAAGTCGGTGCGTTCTGTGTGAAAGGAACTACGAAGATATCAGGCATCTTTTCTTGGTATGCCGCTTTATAGTGAACATTTTCTCGTACTTTGCAGCTCGTTATGGTTTCCCTTTTCCCTCTTTCAATTATGTTCAGTCCTTTCTAGTTCACTGGTTTAACAATATTGCCCGCTCTGCTACATTTAGATATCTTCCTCTATTTGTTTTCTGGTTTATTTGGCTCCTCTGTAATAAATGTTTATTTGAAAATTGGAAGCCTTATGCTTTTTCGCTTATCTCCAAAGTAGAGAGTTATCAAACCCTTTTTCCTGTGCCTCAAAAATCTCATAAAAGCCGGAAGATTGGTCCAAAACCACAACAAGTCTTTCCTTGTGGATACTTTGATGGTGCTGCCACAATGAATGTAGGAGGAGGAGGTTTTGTGATCTACCTTAATGAAACCCATTTCTTCAGTTTCTCATTGCGTTGTGGATGTAGCACGAACACAAGAGTAGAATTATTGGCTCTTTGGGTTGTTCTTAGAGTGAGCTTGATGATGGATCTACCCATTCATCTGATTTTTTGCGATTCGATGGTGATTATTTCATGGTTTAACAGACTTTCAGCCCTTGATATTCCCACTCTGATGCATTGGTGTGATGAAATAAAAAATATGCTTCAACTTGTCCCACCAGTGATCTTCAAGCATATATTCTGCGAGCATAACATGCTGGCCGATGGCCTTTCAAAGTAGGCTCTGAATATGGATATGGGATCTGGATACTTCTCTAAATCATTGGATGGGATGGTCATTGAACATGGCCAATTTATACTTTTTTAGCTGTTGATTCCCATCATTTTTTTCAGCATTTGAATGTTAAGCAGTCGATTTACTCTTCTTTGTCTGTTATGTTTGAGACTTATCAGCTAGCAGGTCTTGCTCAGGAATGTATGTTTGTGGATCACCTTCTATTTTACAGCATATTCTGACCTGATATTTCAGGGATGATGAGAAAAGTCTGCTACGATCAGACTTTGTTCCTTTTGTTGGCTGGATGCTGTGCTGGAATGTCTATTATATGTCTATGTGCTGAACTGGATACTATTTCCTTCTCTCTGTCAAGAAGATAGTAAATGTATAATATGTCTTTTGATTCCTATGAATAACAAAAGCTGGTATTTTTTCCTCTGGAAAAAAAAAAAGAATCTCTTTACCTTTAATATATATATATTTTCTACTATTTATTTTACTATTTTAACTTAATTTATTAAAATAAATATATTTATCATTTGTATTTTATCTTTTATAAATATGTAATAACCAATAAAATCAACTGAGAACTTTTGCAATAACCTCTGGTGTTATTGGCTTATTCACCCTATGGTGTTATTGGCTTATTCACCCTATGGTGACATGGCTATCTTGGCCCTATGGCGGCGTAATCTTGGCAATGACCTCTGGTGGTGTTGACTTCTGATAAGGGCACCTAAAGGTTAAAAAGTCTCAAAGGATTCAAAAAAGGCATCTGAGAGGCATCATAATAGGTTCTGAGAGGCCTATTGATCAAGTCGCCTCATAGTACCTTAGCTTGATTTAACCTCTGGTGTTATTGGCTTTGATGTTGTAGAGACCAAGTAGACTGATTTTGGAGGGCAGAGTACTCGTAGCTTGTAATATTATTTTTATGTTAAGCATCCCATTTATATCTAAATTAGTTTGTCTTTATCCCTCGTAGAACTACAATCAAAATATTTTGTCAACCAATTGAAATTGTTTGTTGTCTCTATACAGGAAAATGTGGTGTTTGTTTATAACAAAGGAATCTAGTATTAAGAGTTATTGGAATAGATTGGATCATTGTAAATTTCAAATAGTAGCAACAACAATAACACCAATTTGGTGTATGAGTTCTTTTTTTTGTGGAGTAAGAGATTTCTTCTTTGTAGAAATGTAAATATTAAAGTTTACAAAGGTGTATATATTCTAACTTTTTTAGGATTTGAACTTGAAAAAAACACATATTCTTAATCAAATTACACATTCATAATAATCTAATTATAAATAATAATTTAGTTTTATGAAAATTATTTGATGTTTCTATTAAAAATATAATATGTGAAAATTGTTTGATGTTTTTATACAAGAAAATGAGTGTTTGTTTATAACACTAGGAATTTAGTATTAAGAGTTATCTCAAAATGTTGGATCATTGTAAACCTTAAATCTGTAGAAATTAATGAAGTGTTGTAAATAATAATATGTCCTTTTAATTTTAGGGAGTAAACTTTCTATCAACCATTTGCACTGATCGGATGACCAGCAATATATGATGTGAAAGCTCACGCGAGCCAGGTCACCGATCGATGCAAATGGTCCAATAAAAAGTTTACTCCTAATTTTAGTGTGGTGAGATGTGTGGAAAATCGATATTTAGATACTCGTTGAAGGTGAAGAGAGAAGAGTGGGATCGAACAATCCATGCGAGAGACAACGTAGATCTATGCGCGCAGCACTGTTTTCATTGAAGGTCTAGAAGATGCAGCGATGGCTGCATTATTATTTTACAAGCGAATTAAATATCACTGAAGATATCACAATGCTCCATCTTCCATAGTTACAATATGACAATGAAATACACATCCGGAGCTATATGTGAGGGTTATATTTTCCTTGGATTCAACCTTTTCACATTCATGAACTAAAAATTTATCGATTGCGTATAATTATCTCATATATTAAGATTAAGATTATGACAATTTTAGGAAATGGTGTCCTCGGTTCAGTGGTTAGTTGTGTAAAAAATTAAAAAATATCAGATAAATAAACTAGCTTATGATTTTTTGGAATAATTTTTACACAAGCTATATTTTGAGATAGCTTTCATCACACAAAACCTCTTAAAATACAAATAAATAAAAAAAGAGATTAGAGTGATCATTTTTTTGGTTTGGTCTTTTGTTGTTAAATATTAAAAGAGAAGCAGACAAAGGACTAAATACACAATGGGTATATTGGTTGCTTGAGAGAATGAATTGCATTCTTATAAGACTACATAACAACAAAACTATAGGTAAATACCATGGGTCAGAGAATACTATGGGTCACTAATTCTAAGTAATGTGATAAACTCAACTACTCATCTAACTAACTAATTAATGCCGTATTGATAGGTTGAGATTACAATTCTTAACATATCCCTTTAATCTCAACTAGGACAATACTTTCAACACTATCAATGCAAAAAGATGACTGTTGGTCTATGTCTCGGTAGGCTTACATTTTATTCAAAAACTTCAATTTCACTTTTTTCCTTGAAGTGTACTTGGACTTCTTCTTCCTTGTCTTCTCGATCTTGATGCTAAGTAGTTGTTTTTCATAATTTTCTTCAACTTCTGGAACATAGTGCAAGTCTTCTTCTTTTGTTTCAACATGATTTTTATGGTTGTCATCTTCACCTACACACTGAAAATTTTTGTCAAAAAAAGTTCGAATATATTTCAGCTTTTCTTCGAGAGCATTAACATCTTGGTGTTGCTCATCAATGGCAACTACTTCATCATTCTCATTGATTTCTTCATTTGCATATTCCCACTGCATCCTTCATTGCTTCTTCAAAAACTGTGGGTTGAGAAGAAAACAAAGCATACTAAAGATGCTCATCACTAACAAGAGTATCCTCATAGATCTCCCTCAAACTTCTGTTTTTTTTGTTCTTTTTTGCTCGTGTTTCTTTTATGTTTCTATCAACTATCTGTTGCTCATTCTCTGCAATTGTTGCAGCTTATATGCTGCTATCAACCGTCTCTTGCACAAAGACACTATCACTCACATCATTCGGTACTACTAGATTAACAGGTTTACTATCATCAGCTAAAACAACTGGATCAACAACCTTTGTTGGGATTACATGATCACTAGCTGCCTCATAATCAAAGTCTTCTTCTTGACTGCCTTCCACTTCACCGTGAGATTCGTGGTGCTGTGTGTGACTTGCAAAGTCATCTTCCTCCAGAGTTGGTTTCTCACTAAATACTTCTTTTAGTATATCCCATGCTCTTTTTGGAGTTTAAGCTTCTACAATATAATGAAATAGTGAATAGTCTATACTCTCTTGAGACATAAGGCAACAAATTGCCTTCTTTCTTTTTGGAATTCAGTCAAAGTCTTAAATGAATCACGATATCTAGGATATTCTTCTTCTCCAACTACGAAATGCCACAAATCTTGTGATTTTAACAAATTACTTACTTTGACTGCCCATACATCATAATCATCTCCATCAAATGTTTGCCATAATACTTGTGGTGTTAAGAGATTTCTTACCTTTGGTAGCACCATCTTCGAGAATGGATCTTCTTGTCTCGATCAAAAACCTCCAATAAGATTAGATCTATGCTTGTGCTTTACAATGTGTGAAAAGGCTTACCCAAGAGAAAAAAAAAATACACCCTATTCCTAGATGTGTTCAAGCTTCAATGGCAATATCCTTGTGTGTGCCCTTTCCACGATGTGAAAAGTCTTACCTAGACAGTCATCAGGCCACACAATGGGCATATTGATTGCCTTCTTATTATTAAGGAGCAGTATTTATAAGACTACATAACAGCAAAACCATAGGTAAATACCATGGGTTAGAGAATATTATGGGTTACTATTTCTCACTAATATGACCAACTCTACTAGTCAACTAACTAACTAATTAATACATTATTGATAATGATAGATTGAGATTACAATTCTTAACATTTGTTTCATTCTGATCTCTATTTCATTCTGATCTCTATTTCTTCACAAGTTCTATATTACTTCATTTAACTTATGACAAATCTAGGATGTTGCAAGTTCTATATTACTTAATTTCACTTATGACAAATCTAGGATGTTGCCATCTATGTGCAAACATACAGTCATACATACTGGCACTTCTGGCACTGTGCATACTTTGAAGGGATTGTTCAATAAAAATGCATTTCTCCCAAGGCTACTATCTGAACAAAGATGCCATTACTCTACTCGAAGAGGTATAAAAAATATAGATATCTAGCAATTTCCAAACTGGGATTAGTCCAGTACTGTGCAACCTTGATAGTTTTGGCCGTTATAAAAGTGTAACGCGAAGAGGTATTAAAACCATATATATCTAGCAGTTCCCCTACTTGGATCAAATTATGTACTAGAAAGCAGGAATGAAGTTATTTGACTCTGTGAAAATGGTTTAAAGGTTAATATAACAAATTGCGCTCTGCTAAGGGCACTTTTGAATTTTCAGTATTTCTTTCCAAAAAACTTCCGAAGATGAGCAATATCAGTAACTCAGTTTTACCAAAACCAATGCATATAATTCTGTGATTTTGGACATCGCTGGTGGTTGTTAATGTCTGGTATCACTATATGCTGATGAAAATCGATGATTTGTTTTATTTTATTTGCCTGAGACGTATGTACTGTGCAGGCCTTAAGAGAACTGGCAAAAGCTGCAGGCTAAGGTGGGTTAACTACCTCCGGCCTGATCTGAAGCGCAGCAAGATCAGTCCTGAAGAGGAACGTTTGATTATTGAACTTCATCACCGTTGGGGAAACAGGTATATATTGTATGTATATCCATCATAACATGCAATATATACACTGGGTCATATATATGCCTGTCTGTATTTATGCTCATTATTCAAATGGCCAGGTGGTCTCGCATCGCACAGAATTTACCAGGAAGGACGGACAACGAAATCAAGAATTTCTGGAGAACTCGTATGAAGGGAAAATTGAAGGTACAAGCTGAGAAGGACAACGATGGCGTCGATGCAGACAATGTGATACATTTTGAACGTTCAATGGGATCTTACAGACTCCCAGTTACTTCATCTCAAATACTATCTGAGCTAGACAGTGCAGAGCCTTCCAGTAGCTTCGTACGGCAAAATACTGAGGACATAACGGTTCAAACAAACATAACCCCAGATCTGCAAGATGATCTTTCCCCCCAGGTAATTCCGAGTAGCGAAGGAAATTATGAATATGTATTGCAGGCCGAAAAAGTTCATGGTCATTCAGAAACTAATGATGATGGGCAAGCGGGGGAAGCTATGCAAGAATTGGAAGGATCGGACAACCTGTTTGAGAACAGTAGGTTACCATACACATTTTCTGTAGGTTCTCTGGTAACTTTGCTATCTTCTGAGTTCTTTGCAGATGGTGCCAGTCAAGATTGCAAAATGCAACCTTCTTCTTTCCATACAGTAGCTTCTCCTGAGGCCTTCTCCGATAGCGACAGTTACTTGAGCTGTTATTCTGATGTGTTATGGAATATGGATGAAACAGACAACGGTTTCATTCGCAGTTGGCAATCCTCAGAGGACGGACGGTTACAATAAGGAACAACAGAAAAACCATGGACTGGAATTGTTTACTCTCTCGCTCGCTCTGTAATGTTGAATTTCACTTACAAAGCTCAAACAAAATAAAGGATAGGAAAAATAACCAGGAGATCGAGTTGATTAAGATAGTGACAGAACGTTTTAATTGACTCACGGTTTACAAGGATATGTAAGTTCGTCGCTGTAATATGGAATAATGGAGCTTTTTGTATGAGAGTTAATATGGGTGTGAAGGCGGGCTGAAGCGGGAGGATCTCAGAATAAACTCACGGGTGTATTTCGTTATCAACGTCTCTATGTACAGAAAACAAAAATCACGCAGCTTTCTATGTACAGAAAACAAAAATTACACAGCTTTAAAGGTTTTACTGTGTTCGAAAATGATTTCATTTTCTTTGACTCCAAAATTCTGGATTTATAGGTACAATTAAACAGTCGGCAGCAATGACAAACGTTAAATAGTGGGTTGGAAAAAGTAATTGTTCACAACACTCCTTTTCATATATTCAGTATCACAAACATTTATCTTCTTTTTCTTCATTTGAGTCCAAACATTGTATTTCTTCAACTTTCATCTTCGTTCTTTCTTTAGTCTTCAATCTAGCTGTCGGTTTAGGATTACAAAAAATAAAAGAGAACTAGAAAATGAATACAGAATGGACATATTGATTTCTTGGGTAATTGAATTACTTTCTCAATATGAAGCACCAATATTTATAAGACTATATAACAACAAAACCATAGGTAAATACCATAGGTCACATAATACTATGGGTTACTAATTCTACTTAATGTGACCAACTCAACTATTCAACTAACTAACTAATTAATGCACTATTGATAGTGGTCAGTTGAGATTACAATTCTTAACACACCCCCTTAATGCCAACTAGTAGAATACTTTCAGCACTATCAATGCAGAAAGATGCCTACTGGTCAGTGTATGTCTCATCACATTTCATTCAAAAACTTCAGCTTCACTTTCTTCTTTGAAGTGTACTTGGACTTCTTCTTCTGTGTCTTCTGGATCTTGATGCTAAGTAGTTGTTCTTTAGAGTCTTCTTCAGCTTTCGGAACATAGTGCAAGTCTTCTTCTTCTGTTTCAACATGATTTTTCTGGTTGTCATCTTTACCTGCACATTGAAAAAAAAATTGTCAGAAAAAATATGAATATATTTTAGCTTTTCTGGGAGAGCATTCACATCTTGGTGTTCCTCATCAATGACACTTACTTCATCATTCTCATTGACTTCTTCATTGGCTTGTACCCAGTGTGCATCCTTCATTGCTTCTTCAAAAAATGTGGGCTAAGAAGAAAACAGAGCATATTGTAGATGGTCATCACTAACAAGAGTATCCTCATAGATCTCTCTCAAACTTATGGTTTTCTGGTTTTGGGGTGGTCTGTCTATTGTTGTTTCTTTTGTGTTTCTATTAACTATTTGTTGCTCATTCTCAGCAACTGTTGCAGCTTCCATGCAACTATCAACTATCTCTTGTGCATAAAGACTATCACTCACATCACTGGGTACTACTACATTAACAAGCTTACTCTCACCAACTAAAACAACTGGATCAACAACCTTTGCTCGGATTACATGATCACTGGTTGCCTCATGATAAAAGTCTTCTTGACTTTCTTCCACTTCATTGTGGGATTCCTGGTGTTTTGAGTGAATTGCAAAGTCACTTTCTTCCACAACTCGTTCTTCACTAAATACTTCTTTGAGTATATTCTGTGCTCTTTTTGGAGTATCAACTTCTACAATATAATGAAATAGTGAATATTCTATACTATATTGTATGAGACATAAAGAAACAGCTTGTCTTTTTTCTTTTTGGAACTCACCCAACACCTTAAATTAATTTGCATATCTAGGATCTTCTTCAACTATGAAATGCCACAAATCTTCTAATTTTAATAAATTACTAACTTTGAATGCCCATCCATCATAATCTTCTCCATCAAACGTTTGTCATAATCCTTGGGTTAAGCGATTTCTTACCTCTTCAAGCTCTTCTCGTAGTGCTTCTGGTAGTTCCATCTTTAAGTTTCGATCTTCTGAAAAATGTTGTAACGTTGTCCAATCTTTTGGCTCAGCGTCAACAATACTTGCTCTTCAACTTCTGGAATTTTTTTTTGGTGTACCCATCCTCATATGACTAACAAGAGATCTCCCTCCTTTTTTTTAAACTGATTAAAAGAGGCACCACTCCTTGTACACTAGAACAGGGTGGTGGGGGGGAGCATGGTACCAATATTTGATCCAAGTGTCGGAAGTTCACCGCCCTTTCCATGTATGAATAGAGCAGTGGTACCACATTTTGTCTCTATAGAAAGGGCAGTGGCATCGTACTTTCACTGTGTGAAAGGTGCGGTGGCTCTTGAGGTACCACAGTTCTCGATAGGGTAGAGTGCAATGTCGCATTCAAGAAGAGAAGAAAATAAAATACGCCAAGAGGAGTGTGTTTCATCTTTCCACCTTTGTGACCACTTCTGAGTGTGCGTGTGCTTTCCACTGTGTGAAAAAGGCTTACCTAGACAAGGATCACACCATATGCTCTAATACCATGTTAAAGATTACAAAAAACTAAAAGAGAAGCAAAAAATGACATAAAACACAATGGCATAACACATAATGGACATATTGATTTCCTTGGCAATTCAATTACCTTCTCAATATTAAGGAGGAGTATTTATAAGACTACATAACAACAAAACCATAGGTCACAGAACACTATTGGTAACTTATTCTACTTAATGTGACCAACTCAACTACTCAAGTAACTATTTAATGCACGATTGGTAGTGGTCCTTTGAGATTACAATTCTTAACACTATCAGCATCATTCCTCACATGCCATCACAAAGTTCTTCCTGAAATTTTGCAATCTTACTAGTGATGCTCACACATGTACAAATATGAACACTAGAACTAACAATATTCAGCCTGTTACAAGCCATTTAATACGGCAGCAACAAACATCTTTCCAGTTGAACATCAAGCAACTTGAATATTGTTAACCCTTAAATTTATTAATGTTCACAGTTATACAAACACAAAAAACATAACCAGGTTAAAAAAAATACTATTCTTTTTATTCACATCTTTCACTTCTCTTTAAGCTTGAATTGTCTTTTCATTACCTATGTCATCTACTTCAACTACAACTGTCTCGTCATCCTTATCAGCTTCTCCAATGTTCTCTACACACCTCATCATCACTACTGAAACTCTTCAACAAAAATTTTCATTACAACTTTCATGTAACACTATCTAAAGTTTTTCATTTTTAACTATTACAACAACGATATACTCATATTTTTCATAGTAGGCTTTGCAAGCCATTCCTAAAAGAAATTTAGTTCAACATCAAAGCAATCATTTTCATCATCATCAACTAGTATATCAATTGATCCATCGTCACCTTGGTTTACAGTTGCAAGTATGTTATATCTACTAAACACCAAATCATCAATAAACTTGATTTCCTTTCTTAATTTTAACCTATCTTCCATATTTTTATCATACATCTTGATTTCCTCTCTTAATTTTAACTTTTCTTCCATATTTTTATAATACATTACTTTAAATTTGGTTTCATAACAAAATGTACATACCTTTTGATTACCTGTCATCTTTCTTTTTAAGTGTATACTTTTTTAAAATTTCTGATCAACCACCCTAAAGTTTACTCTCTCAACCTCTTTAAGATTGTTTGCATACCCTTCTTCTCTACAGATCCAAACGTGGGTGCTTAGCCTTTACAGAAATGACTTTATCTTTCAACCTTTTTCCTTACAACCAGCTTCCTACCGTCTTTCTGTCACAAATTTACTTCTAGTACACAAGTGGTCTGCTACAATCTACCCGCTTCTCTCCATACAAAATTCAAATTTATGACATCAATAAATTCAGCCAATACCCATCAACTAACAATTAACTAACCTTTAATTATTAAACATCAAACACTAACCAGCTAAGCATTAACAGATTTACAACCATCCAATTCAAACAACAATTTGAATCTCCTAAACAAAAATGAAGCAACACATAAAGTTGTATCTATCAGGCCACAGGTTGAAATGGTAATTTATACATAAATAGTATCTATCAGGCCACAGGTTTCAGCTGACGCCTAATATACAGATACTGAGAGGGTTAGTTCACTGCAATTAAATCATATTTGAACTAGAAATAATATATATATATAGTTTAGTTTAAGAAAACGTTAATCATATATATATATATATATGTGGCATAAAATTTATAGCTAAAATTTATTAAGGGTAATCGTGCATCGACAGAGAGAAAAGGCCCAACCGATTGGCTTGTTGGATGGTGCGTTGCTAGTGAAGACCTAGCTGAAACCTTGCGCTGCCTTCTCTTACACACGGTTGGCTGCGTGAACCCCCTCCTTGCACACGGGTAGATAACCTTCTCAACCCTTCCACCTTGATCTGTAGCCCTTTTTGTGATTGTAAACTGAAATCTATCAACTCGAGATGAAATTGTAGTTTCAAAATTTTAAAACTAGATGACCGTGATTTGGATCAGGCAAACTCGACAGAAGATGTTGAAATTGATTAAAACATTAACTATCGAAAGATTCGAAAGTCCACAAAAGTTTAAGACAAAAACTTCTATAAAATCTATAGGCATTTCGATTACTTTGTTCTATAAATTGAAAAACAAGAGTTAGTAATTTAAAGCAAAATCATTTATGAAAGAACTAAAAGTCTCGCCGTTTTCCCTACACTCAGTCTATACATATATGATGTTCCTGATCAACCAGAACAACATTTACTGTAATATTTTCCATCGATTATGGTATTTTTTTAATAATTTTTCTAAATTTAGTATAACAAACTATCAAAATTTTAATTGATTTTGGTCAATTATAGTTTATTTTACCAATATCAATTAATTTCTCAACACTACATCAGTCTTCAAATTGAAAATCTAAATTAACTCAGATTTAACTTTATATATACAATACCATTTACATTAATATTTTTCATTGTTTATGGTGGTGTTTTAAAAGGATTAATTAAAGTGTAATTTTTTATTAATATTTAAGATACATTTAAGTTAATGGTTATCTTACTCAACTTAATAAAACACCAAATTTAAAGCTTAATATGGGTTTGCCAAAATATATATATTTTTATGAATGTTTTTGCTAAGGTATGCAATCTATATTAATTTAAACATTACATGATCATCAAAGATAGGAATTAAAGGTACTACTTTCCCATGAGACAATACAGTGCAGAAGTTGCAAAGTCCAATTCAGTAGTTGTCTTGATAATGATATTGAAGTTTTCCTCCAATTTTGTGTTTCCTTTCTAAAGTTTGTCCATTTGCGAGAGAAGTTCATTCATCTCCTCCTTGGTTTTGAGAAGATATTTAACTTGTCAGTAGAAGGTGACTACCTAGTGCATGTATAACTTGTATCTTGAATCCAGAGACTCTTGTCTTCCACCATATTCTCAGTTGTGACACAATCTTGTTCTATTTTGACCCATTCTTTAACATCATAGATTTGATTACTGAAAGAGGTTGGAATCTGATTGAGATAGGTTGATTTGGGTTCTCTTGCTTTCATCTTATTCTTTGGTTCGTGGATTTCTATTGTTTCCCTACACATGTGATGACTTCATCTTGTACACGTTGTTGCGAGGGAGGTCTAACAAACAAAAGGACCAAGGGAGAAATGAAAAACTTAAGGGACTGAACAAGGCAGGCGATATACAAGGAAAGTTGGGGAGCTTGGCAAGGACAATAGGTGGAGTGGAGCATAATTTTTTTTTGGGGAAGGATAACCAGAGTATTAAATGTTGTAAAATAAAGGGGAAAGAAACATAAAAAGAGGTGGAGAGAAAACATCACAAAGGGTAGACACAAAATCGCTTAATAATTTTTGTGATTGGCATGTATTTATATTTACATTATAACAATATTTTTATATAAATATCATATTTATAATACTTAATTTTTAATATATATATATAATTTTAAGTTCATCTTCCATGGTAGTTTCTTGTTGCACCGAGAGGCGCTTTCTACAGCTCAAATGGGCTAGATGTGTCCCATTGTAACTTGGGCACATGTAGGCTCAATTAAAATAATAATAATAAAAGGTAAAAAATAAAAAATAAAACTAATAACATGTGGCTTATAACATGTAGCTTATAGTTATAACATCTCCCCTGCTCACTTTGGCACATTACAATGCAATACTGCAACCATATTTATAAGGTTCTTTAAATGGAAATACAAATAGCAAGAACCACCTGGCCACTAAAACCATGTTCTTTAAACCACTTACATCATTGCTCATTCCCAAGTCAAGGTTAACCCTTACATGTAAATGTTCATTTTTAGTTATAGAGAAAAACAAGTCATTTCTCAAAAACATTTAGATAAATGTTTAAAATCTTCATTTGATGGTAAAATGTTTTTCAAATTTCAATTAGACATTTTTGTAAATTAAGAAGGGTTTGCATCTCAAAAGAACTTGATCCCTCTCGGCGCTTGGTAGAGCCATAGTTAACATGGATCTATACTGGTAGATAGACAAATCTCTCATTACTTCCTCATTCTAGGTTTCTTTGTTTATGTTTATAGACTGTGTAGTTTATCCCTTAATGTAGATATTTCAAGCATTGTTTTCTTCATGTTCTGGGATCAATACATTGTTCCCTTTTGGTTCCTTTTACCTGTAATGTTTCCAAAGTGAGGCTTCTTGCTTTGGATGTTTTATATTTTGATGATGAGGTTATTGATGGATTATGGCTTTGTTCTAAGCCAACCGTATCTCTAAGAAAATGTAGTGAGAGCCATCCACTACCGTGTAATTTTTTCTCCAATAGCCTTCAATTGTAATGTTTATTCTAATCAATGCCAATTATTTGAAAGATCTGCTCCTTTCTTAAGCTCTTTGAAGGAAAACTTCCAAACGTGATTAGTGAATGGGAATTCAACAAAAAAATGTTTTTATTTTCTTATGCATTTTTGCATAGTGCACACAGGGACCATTGAGTCTTGGATTTTGATGATGTTTTTTTAAGTTGTTATAGGCACCCATGAACAGTTATAGAGCTAAATATATTCATCTCTGGAATGCCATTCTTCGTCCATATGAATTTTGAGATTCTCAAGCAAGCAAGAAGCGTCTTCTGATAATTGCGCTATGTTGTGTACTTGTTGATAATTATGTTTTGAAATTCTGCATACCTTTTACCATTGCCACCTTTTATTTATTTTATGTTTGCATGTGTTTGTTAATAAATTAGTAGTGATATTTACTGCATATTAACTTTATTTTATGTTTGCATGTTTTTATTCATAAATCACGAGTGATCTTTGCTCCATGTTAATTAATGTAAAAATATAATAAATCTCCAGCATGCAATAGTTTCTGTCTTTTTATTAGTGCGAGTTTCTCTTCATAATCAGTCCCATAGTCTTAACCATGCCTTTTGTCTTTCTATAATCCTATCACTTATACTTAGTCTTGTAAACCCATATAGTAGAAATTTTTTTCTTGTCTTGTGGGAGATTTGGAAGCTCCCAAGTAGCATTCCTATGAATGGAATATATCTCTTCTTGTATAGATTCTACCCAAACCTCATTAGTAGATGCTTCTTCAAAACTTGATGGCTGAAAATTCATAATGTAAAATTTATAATCTCACCTCTTGGATTTTATTCATATGCCTAACTTGTACTTCTTTGATAAATGTCATTTCAGCTTCTTACTTTCTTTGCAAGACTTGGACTTGGATATGGAGAACTAGATAAGGGGCTACTTACTTTGCAAGACTTGGACTTTCTTTGCAAGACTTGGACTTGGATATGGAGAACTAGATAAGGGGCTACTTACTTTGCAAGACTTGGACTTGGGTATGGAGAACTAGATAAGGGGCTACTTTGTGGATCTTTAGCTTTTCAAACTGAAATATTAATGAGATGCTCCTGATTTTGATTTCTCAACATGGTATTATTGATTATATTAATCATAAGAGAGGTCTTTGTGTCAAAGTGACCCATCTTTTTTCTTTATATGATAAATCTTGAAAAATATTATAACATATCCATTGAAACATAAAAACAATAATTTATCAAAAGGATGGCTTACACCATAATGAAAAATATTATAACATATCCATTGAATCATAAATACAATAATTTATGAAAATAATGGCTTGCACCATAATCCAAACAATAGTCTCAATAGTCTCTAGATTACTCGTTTTTTAGAATAAACATTAAGAAGCTTACATAACTACACGATGAATAAGCATATATCCCTCAAAGAACACAAAGATTTGGATTGAAAAGAAAAACAATCATCCATGGAGTGATTCAAGATGAGGACATAATGGTGTAGCCAATTAAGGAAACATGCATCCTAGGAAAACAACTATCATTTTCCAAAAATAAGAAGTTGGGGGTAATGTATAGCGTTTCCAAGGAGAATTGGAACCACTTTTCGCTTTTTCCAAAGGGTGGTATCACATTGAGAAATTTGTTGAAGTTTGTTCTCATTATATTGATCAATGCTTCCACTACGATAAAAAGGATCATATGCAGAATGCGGTGTAAAGGACTTTCGATAAAGATTTGAATCTCTTAAACAATGGAGTTGGATGGAGTTTATAAAGGATCATATGCAGAATGCGGTGTAAAGGACTTTCGATAAAGATTTGAATCTCTTAAACAATGGAGTTGGATGGAGTTTATATAGTTTGAATCTAAATGTTTTTGTAATGGTAAAACGAGGGATATTTAATAGATGGTTTTGAAATATATGTTTTATATATTTCAAGATGTATAAGTTATAAGAACTTGTTTATCTATCATCACCAATGAGTTGTAAAGAGGTGTATAGTTTATATTGACAATTATTAAGAGAATTAAATATGTTTCAAAATTATAAGGAGAACTCGAAACTTTTTGTGATTGTGCAATTCATAAAATTGATTTCTCAAGGGTTTTAAATAAATTTGTTATAAGTATAAGTATATATATATTTTATTTTCTTCATTACCTCTTTTTTGGGAGTTTAATTCTTAGTTTTATGTTTGAGTTATGAGTACATTTTTGGAAATGAAGTACATACATTGCCTTTAGATTGACCAAGTTATTCTCATTGAAAGAGAAATAGAGGATAACTTGGGTGAAGGATTCCTATTTATAAATCTACATAAGAACTCAACATATTGTTGGTTTATTTAAAGAACATAAGAACTTAACACCCCATTGATATTAAGAATTACACTCAAAATTATCAAACCATTCTAATTAATTCAAAGAAACTTAACCCATAAACTCCGTAAACTATGTTTTGTCCAATATAGTCTTAAACTGTAAAGTCCAACATGCAGTAAAGATACAACAATGCATTTACTTGCATGTAAATTAATATTATGTATCATAGTGTCTAGCCTTCTATCCATGCAAGCAATCAAATAATCAAAGTAAGCAAGAAAGAGACAAGAGAAAATAAACGACACACCGGACTTACATGGTAAAACCCTAAATGGAGTAACATCCACAAGAAGGTATTTAATATTCATACTCTTCAAAAATATCCAATCTCGCAATACATGGCATACTCACTAACAAATATTTAAATTCTTACAACAATATAATCTTTCACCTAGTGGATCTCAATAAATAATAATGTACAATTTTTGCATTATCTTTCGATGCAATGACATCAAAGAAATTGACTTCTCTAATCATATTTGAAACATGATCACAATACTTTCCAATCATAACTTCATTATCAAACTATGCATCATCCAAATTTGCAAATGAGGGCAATGGTGTTAGTTCTTCGTGTATCCATGGCTTGACAAATTTCTTAGTCTGGTCACGTTTGGTTTCGACACTCATCGATGGAATCCACATTATAAATATTTGAAATAAATAAGAAAGAGTGACTTTTGTTTCGTATTTGAGTGTATATTTGTAATTTTCTCACTCCCAATGGATTGTAAGCCCCTTGTTCTATGGATTGCAACACAATTATATGTTATCAACCTATCAACATCACCGATTGCAGTGTTCAAGAAGAACCCATTCGAGGGAAGCATAAAATGCATGCAAATCAAATTCCACATTTTAATAGATACAAATGTTTTGAATATATATCTAAAATACACATGTACATCTAAACAAGCATAGTAAATGTAATGTTATTTTAAACAAATTAAGGGTTGATGGAACAATTGTATGTTATCACATGAACTATCCTTTAATTGAATTCATGTCTTAAATTTTGTTTTCATCAGTTAACAATATCGAGTGAACTTACAAGTTCAGAAGGATAGTGACTCAATTGGTATGTTCTAAGTGTACATTTTATGTAGGACACAACATCATCATGATCTCCTTTTCCATGCCCCATTTCCAAAAAAATCATGCGTGGTGAATATCCACTTTCTTATGAAAAAAATAAAACCATAAGAGTTATCGTGCCTATTTAAATTGACCAACACAACCATTTGACCGTACCCAATGTTGTTTAAAAGTAACCACCTGTCTCTTTAATTATTTATAAAGCACACTTAAGCAATGTTAAACAAAACATGTATCAATGATGTGTACGATCATCACTTATGTAGAAATCATACTCCTTAATAACTTCACAATTATTTTCTTTGCTATCAAAACCATTGACATTGATTTATGCATCCCTATACAAAATATGCACAAGTGTAGAGGCCTAGTTTGAATGACAATATTCACTTTGTATCTTCTTCTACGGAGTGAAAGTGTAATTCTCATCTAATTCAAAAATTGATAACATTTCTCCTTTCAGAAAAATCACATCTTGTGACTGCTTGAACTATAGGTCTTTCCATTTTTCTATATAAGAATGTTTGTTATATCTACATGAACTCACGGGGGCTTCACTTGTTGACCAATATCCTATCACGTTAGTTCATATTGTGGGTTTTAAAATTATCAAAAATTGAACCAATATATTGCAGGTATTGGGGGGATGAGGGGTTTAAGGGGGGGGTGGGTAGGGTGGTTTATAAGGATTGAGGTATAAAAAGGGGTGGGGAGGAGGTTTTAAGTATTGGAAGGGGGTTTCAACAAAAAGAGTTTGGGTCAATATCTATGGAAATTAAGGGTATTCTTTAATATCCCACGATCGCACGTGCTATGTGAGAGGTTCACTAAGTGAAGTCCCCGTGCATGAACTTCTCCTTATACTTCTCTATAAAATATTTCACCAGTATCATCTTCTAGATTTTTTTATGTTTTCATTGAATATGTAACATGAGTACATATTTAACATATTTATAACTCTTCCACTTCATAATGAGATTTGACAATCAGGGATCATTTGGATCAACGGGATACTTAGCATAAAAAAAATCCAATGAGAACATTCTTTGCATTTATACCACCAACAAATTCTTTCTTATAAAATAATTGATGGGTCATAAAAACTCACAAATTCTAAAACGAGATGGGTCATTTAACCAATGTTGTATGCCAAATTTTAGAAATGTCCCATAATATAATTGGAATTTTACATGGTACCAACAACATGTGTCATGAAGAGTGATAGGCTTGACATATTATAGTTTAATCATCACAAATGTGCTAAGGGAAATCTTTACATCAAAATTACTCTCCATAAAATTCCTAAACATTTCCTTTTGAGTGAACTTTGCGATTTCTTTCCCAAGATTTCCATAAACCCCTTTATATAGATGACACCGCACAATGTCCTTTTCATTTGGTAACATCCGAGAGTTTAAATGTCAACACTCTTTCACCCTACCCCTCACATTATCTAGAATTATAGCTCGATAAGGTTTCCTACAAACATGAGTGCAAGATTGTTGGAGGAGCAAGTCGGTAAAGTTGACTTGAACGATAGTCGACTTAGTTGATCAGCTGACTAAGTCGGTCGACCGACTAAACTAGAGATTAGGTCGGCCACCTAAGGTTGTGTCGGTTCACCGAACCGACAGGTAGTTATTTTGTAACTGTTTGTAAATCATATATGTTAGGCTATTGAGCCAGATGAAAACTCGGTTCAGTTCTCTGTATTGTATGGACCCATTCATGTTAATATAATCTATTAATTCATCTGCTTGTTCTTATCTCTTGTCTCTATTATGTATGTATGTTTTAGTCTGTATTATTGGTAACCTTATGTGATCTATGAGATTACAACATTGGTTCCATTGTCGGTAGTACATGTCTGAGATGTATGCAAACAGATGATATCAGAATAGGAGATTAAAGACTGGTGGGAATGTAAAATTGCAAATTATTTGCAGAATTACGCATGAAGAAATAGATTAAAGACCGCACAAGCAAAAGCGAGATTATTTACACAGACACATGAGAATTTTGTAGAATCAGTGCCCCAACTTCTAAAGAAACTCATGGATGAAAAATCCAGAAGGGACTAAAGATCAACAGTTGCTAGAAAAACTGATCCGAGGGGGAAGAAAAAAATTCTCAGAGTGGTTTGAAAAAATCGCCGACAACTTCTACGAGGAGCAAGCAGTAGAAGACAGAACTTCGGTGGAAATCGTCAAGGAAAATTTTTACACAGGCCTCACTGAGCAATTTTTGTCTTCCTTACCGACCTTGCTATTTAAGTTCCTGATCGAGAAGGGAGTGGGTCATATTGTCGAACCTCGTCCATCACTTCACGGACCGCCATTAAACTCTAACTGGGCAGAAAAACAAAAGAGGTGGGAAAAATTCATTGCAGAAAGGGAGTGGGAATACTTCCTAAGCAAGTAGACCGAACTATCCGGGCTTTCTAAAGTGTCGGGTAGGCTATGGGGGGGTAGCGGGTCATATGTTGGGATAAAGTGGAGTGGATTCTAGTTGACTAGAAGTAGATACCAATCACCAGTAATGGGAAGTCAACCAAAAGGAAAATCAAGAAGGTAGTATCACACAAAAGTATGTTGGACGTTCAGAAAATAGAGAGGGAAGAGAGACAACAAAGGAGGGAAGAAAGAAGAGAAAGAGCCTTAGCACTGCACAAATGAATGAGTACTAGGGCGACCGACCAGGAAAGAAATATGCCAGAGTCGGGTCATGACCGACAAGAAGAAGGTGTGGAAGAAGAGGTGTCCCCTACGGAAGAAGAATTATGGATAGAGTATCCATAAGCTCTCCAATTAAGAGCTCCCTAAGAAGGAACAAGTCTATCTCCGTTGAATCCGCGTACCCAAATACAAACTATTGTCGAAGATGACCTCCGACTAGGAGCTAGTGACTTTGGTATATGGAGCCGACTAGATGATGAGACATACACTAGAAGACACCTCATTATACGTCGACCAGAAGAAGGAAATTGGGTTACCTTTCAAGTGGTACCCTCCAACCGAAGTATCCACTTAATTTTACCGACACATGAAGGAGCACCCCCCCTGCCAAATATAGCTTTGGAGGACATAGAACATTCAGAACTGCGGACATGTAACTACAATTGGACATTGACAAAAAAAGTCAAAATCAACCGACTGCTGGTCAAAGGCGAAATGACAAAAACAACTGACGGAGACGAAAGTTCCGTCGATGATAGTTCTGCAGTGAGGAATAACCAAATGACCCCACCACCCCCACCCCCACCTCCACCACCGCCACCTCCTGAAAGCAGCGACAGTGATTCCGACATGGGTTACGGGTTAGCACACATTACTCTATATGAGGGGGATGAGGACCCCAGATGACACTGGTTCATCTGTGAGTCGACTTGGGAAGCTAACCAAGTTATGGATGAAGACAGGCAGATGGCACAGTTTGCCGGTGCCTTGAGGAAAAGGGCATTAACTTTGTATATGACCTTTTCTGAAAGAAAACGTCGAGCAACCAAATCCGAGATCAAAGTGCAAGTTTTATCATTTTTCAAAACTCTAGATGCAAAACATCTAGTAGCAAAGAAATTAAAAACAACATCGCAGAAGCCAGGAGAAACTGTTTGCGATTATGATAAGTGATGGAAAGACCTTCTTAGCCAACTGGAATATGTTATAGATGAAAAATTATTAATCCAATGGTTTCTTGTAGGTTTATCTTAGAAAATCCACCGACACATAAGTCTAAAAATATTCGAGTCTTACGAAGATGCGCTTACAAAATCTCTCCAAGTGGAAATGGATGAGGACATACCAACATACTCCACTGATCACAGACTATAAGAACAACTTGAGATCATGCAGAAGTCTCTAAAATAATTAAACCTCAAAAGTCAGGATATCTGGTGCACGAAGTGCTCGACGGCCAGACATTCAAAAGATAACTATCGACAAGAAACTAGCCGACAGGATGTTCGATTCGTTTAGACAAAATGTTTTTGTGACATTTTCCAGGAGCATGGAGATCACTTGACAAAAGATTGCACGTTCAACATAAAGAACGGCAAGGCATCTTGGTGTGCAATCTGTGAAACTAAAAATCATAACACAGCCGACTGCCATCTGAACTTGAAGAATCGACAAAATTATCATGCATTCTACCAGACCACTACAGTTGCACAAAATAATGAGCAAAACAACTTACCAAACGATCAGAATAATCAGAGATATAAAGGTCGAAGATACGAGCACCGGTATGACAATCGATGTGGAGGCTACGGAGGTCAAGGTCAATTCTCTAGAAATCGAGACAACCGACCATGTCGACCCATCCAATGCTTTACATGTTATAAGGAGGGACATCAGTATGCATACTGTCCATACAAGGACATAAATGACCTCAAATTTTGTACTCATTGTGGAGTATGGGATCACTCACTAGAGGATTTCCCTACCATGCTAGAAAAAATAAATAAAAAGAAAGATGTTAATGTCTTGTCGTGTGTGCAAAAAAATGGTGTATTAAATACAAAGAATTTTCATATTGTAACCCGACAAGGGACAAAAACAGGAAGTGATAACCCAAGAATCAGCAAAATAAAAGAGAAAAATTTCTACCCTGATCCACTTAAAGAAAAACAAACATATAAAGAGGCAACAAATGTATTCAAAGAATTTGCACAACAAGAAGAGGCTAATGACAATCGACATAACACAATAAAAGAATTAATATAGCTCGTACAAAAATACAACTCAGTATCCCAGTTCATTGATTTTATATATGAAATAAAACACAACAATATCGAAAAACAAACAAAGAATATCTGTAGTTTAAATATAAAGATAAAAGTGATGCCGACCCACTTGTTGACCTGGAAATTGAAGGATACCATGTCCGACAAATAGTGCTCGACTTTGGATCACAAGTAAACATCATGACTCATGACACTTCGGAACAAATGGGCATACCTCGACTATATGAGTCAGGTATATACCTCAAATTAGCTGACCAGAGCCTAATTGAACCTATTAGAGTATGGAAAAACGTTGATACAACTATAAAAGGAATCTCAACCAAAGTCGACTTTGAAATCATTGACCCTAAGGAAGGATCCAGTTCCTTCCCAGTGTTAGTAGGTCGACCTTCGGGTAGAAAGATGAAAGCATCGATATCCCTAGACAAGGAGAGAATAAAATTTAAAGGAAATGGACAAAAGGTCATTGTACCTATTCATCGATCCCAAGGATAACCATGGATAGAACCTATCGATGAAGAAGTCGACATATGACAACTTTATTAGATAAAAAACAATGCAAATTATACAGAACCTAATATCTATGGAGAAATTCATTTAGGCAACCAAGACTCAGTCAGCTATAATTTAGATGCAGAATTATATGATTGGGAAGTCGAGAACTATGAAACAAAAGCAAGAGGGTGTTGGACTATTCAAAAAGTACAGAAAAAGCCCACGCAATAGTGCTTCATAGTGTCCATTGTCCCAAAATTCTTTGAGAAGAAAATTAGGGGATACCCTACTTTAAAGCCTACCAATGTAAATACTACACAAATACCAAGATACAAGGAAAGAGAATCACCAGTCATGCATGTAGAACAAGTTTCCAAAAATATTGGTGAACATGGCTGACTTCAAAGCCTAGTAGAAACCGTTACAGGAAAAGCTACTAGATGGCGGGATACCCATCAGACAAGACTACAGACCTGGACAATAGCTTGAACTTACTTTGTAGAAATATTTGGAGGACAAGAGTTAACCAAACAGGCTCGGATACCTATATTCATCCAATGATAGAACCCAGAAGATCATATTAAGACATCTGAAAAATAATGGAGAAGACTAAGATACAAGGATGAACGAACATGGCCACACCTGTTTCCATCAACCCTCGCCGACTTACCAAAAAAATGGTATAAAATGGAAGAAGCTAGGGGTGAAACATTCTTATGGCATGAAATCAGAGAAAATTTCATTAAAGATTTCAACTTTATTCCACAAAATGAAAAGATGGTCGAAACAACAAAATATATTAAAGAATTTATACAACCGACAGAAAATAAACCCTTAAAAGATAACCGACAGACAAGGAATTGTAACAATATACAAACCAGGAAAATAACACAGTCGACAAGACTACAGTTAGAAAATGAAAATACATAAGGGAAAAGCTTTAGATGGAAATCAAACCATGTCGAAATGACCAAACATATTCGTACAGTCCTTAAAGTTGAAACAACTGACAAGGAGGAGACTGACTAAATGTCTGCACCTGACTTCCCTGCCACATTCTCCCAGTTTAAAGAAGAAATCTAACCAATCAATGAATCCAAAGCACCAGAATGGCTAGATGCTAAAGTCAAAACTAGAGAATTCGACATCTCAAATGATGACCAACCAAAAATGGCAAAGATTGGTGACTACTGGAGTGAAGAGTAGACCACAGAGATAGTGAACTTATTAAAAGAGTTCCAAGATGTATTTGCTAGAGATTATAAATACCTCAAAGGCTTAGTCCACGAAATGGGAGAAATGAAGATTGACACTAAACCTGATGTTCGACCTGTGAAGAAAAGGCCATATAAGCTAGCTCACAAATACAAAGAGATAGTCAAAAAGGAAATTGATAACATGCTTGCAACATGCATCATCTACCCTATTGACCAATCAGAATGGGCAAGTCCAATGGTTGTACAACCTAAGAAACATGATTCTACCAAACTAAGAATTTGTGTCAACTTCAGAGAACTAAATAAAGTGACACTGACAGACCCATTTCCAACTCTTTATGTAGATGAAATCTTAAATGAGGTTGCAAGACATGAATGCTACTCATTTACAGATGGATTCTTAGGTTATAACCAAGTGCCAATATCTAAAGAGGATCAGAAAAAAAACAACATCTGTATGTGAATTTGGCTCATTTGCTTACAAGGTTATGCCTTTTGGATTAAAAAATGCACCTGCAATATTTTCTAGAATTGTTGTAAAAACATTTCAACAATATATTTACAAAACCATGGCAGTATACTTTGATGATTGGACCATATACTCCATGTTAAAAGATCATTGCAAGTGGCCAAGACTTATGTTGGAAAGATGTCGACAAATCCAGTCAGCCCTAAATATCAATAAGTGTATATTTGTCACCCCTATAAGGATATTGCTAGGACACATTGTCTGTAAGGAAGGTATTAAGGTCGAATTTGTAAAAATCAAAATGATCCTCGACCTAAAACCACTAGTAAACCCAAAACAAGTCAGGTTGTTACTTGGCCACACAGGCTATTACAGAAAATTCATAAGATATTATTCAGATATGACCTATCCACTCAAAGAACTCTTAAGGGAAGATAAAGAGTTCAACTGGACAGAAGAGTGCCATATATCATTTGAAAAATTAAAAAGAAAACTAGTCGAAGCACCAATCCTAAGGTTTCCAAACTGGTTGATCAAATTTCATGTTCATATTGATGCATCAGGCCTAGCAATAGGAGCAATCTTAACTCAACCATGAGATGAAGGAATAGATTATCCTATAGTTTACAGTAGCCGAAAATTAAACAAAGCTGAAAGAAATTATTCGACAACAGAAAGAGAAGCATTAGGAATGGTATTTGCACTACAAAAATATCGACATTATCTTCTAGCTAACCCATTTATATTCTATACTTACCATCAGGCACTTAAGTACCTTGTCAATAAACCTCTACACCACTGAAGGATTTGTTGATGGCTACTTCTATTTCAAGAATTTGAATTCGAAGTTGTTGTCATACTAGGTAAGTTAAATGTCGTTCCCGACCATTTATCCCGAATCGACACAGGAGAGGAGCTGACAGGAGACCAAGATGACTTACCTGATGCACATCTATTTCAGATCGAAGCCATCTCAATAGAGTTAGAGGAAATAGCCCAGTTCTTAGAAGATGGACAAGCACCAGAAGGAGTGAGTACAAAGAAGAAACAAATCCTAGCTATGAAAGTTGCACCATATAGTCTTATAAATGGATTTCTTTACAAGATGGGATTAGATGACATCCTCAGAAGGTGTGTACTGGAACATGAAAGAGACAACATTATGCATGAAGCACATTATGGACCTGCAGGAGGACATTTCCAAGAAGACGCAACTGCAAAGAAAATCCAATAGTCAGGGTTATGGTGGCCGACACTTCACAGAGATTGCAAAAATTTTGTAAGTCAATCTGGCAGATGTCAACAACTAGGTCGACCCCTACCTATCACAGAAATGCCTTTGATATCAGTAAACCGAATTTTGACATTTGAAATTTGGGCCATAGACTTCATAGGACCGTTTCCTATATCAGCAAAAAGGGCAGGCGCGAGGTATATCATAACTGTGGTCAAATATGTAACCAAATGGGCAGAGGCAGAACCAGTCGACACATGTCCTAGTGAGATAGCTGCTAAGTTTATCTATGAGAATATCATCACCAAATTTGGATGTCCACTAACCCTAATTAGCGACTAGGGAACAAACTTTATCAATAGAACTATCAAAACCCTAACCAACCAGTTCCAAATCGACCACCATTGGAGTACAACATACCATCCTTAGTCAAATGGAGTAATTGAAGCATTTAATAAAACATTAACAAAAGGATTAACGAAAATATGTAATGCTGACAAGGACGACTGGGACAAGAAAATACCTGCAGTATTATGGGCATACAAAACAACATATAAATGCTCAACCGACCAAACACTAGTACAAGTGATCAATTTTGCCATAGCAAAACGTGGCAATATCCACAGAAAAGTGTGGATATTGCCACGTCTAATTGTTTTTTTTCCGTGGAAACAATTCCGTCACAATAGAGATGACCCCTAATTTGTGTTTCAAGAGCGACAATGTTCTATATTTCGTTAGATGTCTAATTCGTCGCTATATCCACGCCTGGCCGTCGCTATATCCACACTCTGTATAAGGTTTTAAAAAAAAAATGCAAACCTAGGAATAAGACGTCGCTATAGCCACGCCTTGCCGTCTCTATATCCATGCCTTTCCGTCTCTGTATCCATGCCTGGACGTCACTGTATCCACGCTTTGTATAAGTTTTTTTTTTTTAAATGCAAACCCCAGGAATAGCGACGAGGATGCTATACCTGCGACGGGCTCTTCACACACAAATTTGATAAACTCGTCATTAGCTCTGATCTTTTATATGACTAGACTAGCTAATTTTTGGCCTCAAGTTTAAAGAAATTCTAGTAATAGTAACAGTTTCAGGAATCTATTCCATTTGGAGCATATTTTCCAAGAATATAACACTAAAATCTCTAATACCCAGCTGGAAGAATGGGAAATTGTTCTATGAGAAGTCATTTTTAGACTCCTAGCCAAGGATCTTTAACTTACATTACACTTGAAATCTGAGTTCTACTTGGAATACTTTTAGGAGCATCGTTAGGCCTAATGAAGGATAACAAGGGTCTAGCAATGTATAGGAGGCCAGTGAGATATAAACGCTCAGAAACCTAGCCAAATCTCTAGGAAATGCTCATAAAATCTACAAATAGAAGGTACGAAAGACCATATGGCCCCTCCCCCCCCCTCACATCGCTCTCAATTCCCCTTACCCTTTAAATTATTTTGTTTACATAGAAAACATATAAAAAACTAAACATATAAACATTGAAACATCAAATCACATAAACATATAAACATCAAAACACAAGAAGGTAATCCATACAAACAACGTTTCATGTTAACATCGATATAAAATACAAGTCATGATATTTTACAATTTTTTCTTCGTGTGAATTTGTTTTTTTCGATTAAAAAAACCAACAAGTGGCATCTCAAATTCATCATTTTGCAATGTATCTGCTGAGCCCTGTCCTTCTGTGGTTTGTGTAATTTGTGTGCCCTCATGTACCATACTCCTGGTATGTCGCTGAACAGGGTGTGGAGGCCGTTGCGAACGGGAAAGAACTGCAACAACAAAAAGACCATTTTTCTTAGGTTGAAAATTGATTCAAATCACTATTTCATTGTTTTGATAAACATTACAATATCACTTTTTACCTGTTTGTCTATCTATGAAGGTCGGTGTTCCGACTGCTTCAGTCGTTTGTTCCTCTTCCAGTTCATCCTCGTGAGCTACATGCTCTTCCATTTAAAGAATGAAATATGTAAGTATACGTAAAAAAATAAATATCTATAATCAAAATACATATATATATTTCTAAAACTCACTACCTGAATCCCTAGCCTGCTCCACATTATCATCCAACGGGTCCTCCCTAGTATGAACTGGAACCCTCCCAGTACCACTGGATTCACTGCTGCGGTTGCACTGTTGTTTCCAAACAAACATAAAAATATAGTTATTGGTCTACTGTGGGAAAATATGGAGGCTACCAAAGACTAAAGAGTGACCTCGTTATCTGAGCTTGTTAATTTGATCCACATGCTCGAAGTTGCTCAATAAAACAACACAACTATCAGCACAAGCAGGCGTGAACTTATTCCTGAGTTTCTTTCTTAAGAAAATGTTGCCAAGGCTTGAGGTTAATCAAAGCTCCACATAGAAGAACACTACACTCTTAGAGCATGGATTCCCACATTATCATGGAATATCACTAATGATCCACAAGTTGGCTAGAATGAATTGCTGCCTGAATACTATTCATACATGAAGACTACTCACTCAGCTGAAAGGGTCCAGTTATTTCCTTTTAAAATTTAAATTAACTTTTTTCTTCCTAGGAGTTTGGAAACAACAACAAAATCATAAGTAATAGTTTGCTTTCCCTCAAAATGTCAGTCTTCCATGACCTTGCTAGTTTTTCATGATATGCTTCCCAAAGGCAAAGACTAAAACAAGCATGAAAAGCCATTATAAAATTGAATATGTCATGCAATAAGAGAATACATGATAACTTGTGGGAAGGCTCAAGCTAAAGTGAGTTAACAGTGAATCAAATCAGCTATTGACTAGGAAAACACATAAATTTTCCAAATTTTGGATGAAGATTCTAACTTGCACACTAATTCCAATAAATTTGAGTGTTCATCTGCTCTGCTAACACTCTATACCATAATCTTGGTAGATGGCTTATGCCAATGTGCACTATCACAAATGTCACCAGAATAGAGACATTATAAAGGGCCAAGAATATAATAGATTGCACTCAAAATAAAATTTATATTCACCTGTTTTTGGCCTTTGCATATGACCTTAGTCCATGACAGTCATCGTAGGTTGCGTTAGCACATGCAACCTTAAGCCACCATAAATCACAAATAGGAAGTAAGGATTTATGGATGCAAGAGAATTTAATTCACCTCTGCACGCATAGGACTAGTTACAAATATTATATTCTCAAATTATGACCACAATTTAATATCCAATCACCAGCCCAACGGAAACAAATCTCAATCAGTTCATATCTGGATGCAAAGTAGATCATTTCTGAAACAAAGCAAATATAAGAGTAAAGAAGAACATATTTAATATTTAAGTGTGTACATTCAAGCATTTGTTGCATTAAACACATGCTAACATGCAAGATGTTAACACACACTTGTTCCAGGCCTATTTGTTGATAAAATATTGAACATGGGAATGTAGGTGCAAGAATTGCCAACAGAGATAGACCGTGAACATTGGTATTAATCTCATAAGCATTAAAGAAAGACAATAGTTGTTGTCACTATTCATTTTGGGTATAACCTCTGGTGCCTTTTGGGTCATTCACTAGGCATCAATGAATTATAAACTATCTTGATCAAGGCATTGTCATGGGATTTACCGAGGATAGAAGATGATGAGGATGGTTTTAGCAAGGGTCTTGGACTAGACAAGAAGTAGGATGGGGTAGGGACCTTATGAGACTTATGTAATAGGTTAGATCCATATTGAAACAAACATCAAATCAGAGCAGCATTTAACATCAGCTCAGGTCAGTCCATTGATCAAACTTTGAAAAATAACAGCAACACCAAGGTCTAAACAAGTATTTATACTTGGTCATGTTTGACATTTTCAAATCATTTTCGACCAAGTATAGCTCTGTATCCTGAGATCTACATTTTAAATCCACAACCTGTTTCTGCTCTTTCCTATCAAGATTAATGGCTGAGGTGGACATACATCTTGGTAGGACTACAATACTGAAGTGAGACCTATTTCCAGCCATAGTTGGAAAACAGAAACTTGCACCATGAACAGTGATTTGTCAATCTCAAAGATTGACACACAAGGCACATTTATGGAAGGAGTAATGTCCATTTTTGGCAGCCTGTTGATTCTATTCATAGAAGATGTAACATCATCACTATTAGCAAACGTACCTCAGCAGGTAAACATCAGCATAAATAGCAGATATTAACAAGTATGGTGCAAATCAAATGATGGGTTGTGGAAACTTACCTTTGGATCATAAACACTATCACAACCCTACACATTCAACCAAATAAGATGAGCACAAATATAGCAACCTAATCACTTTAGTTCAGAGCATGGGTTACTAAAAGTTTACATGATGAGGGAAATCCACTTTGGCTTATTCTATACCTATTTTGACAGATGATATAACAATAGAAAGGAAGTTTAATTAACAGCAAGAAGGGTGCTCATTTGTCCTCTTTTAGACCCATTGAGGGTGCAAGCTATGTCACAAGGTTCACAGAACTTCAAGGTTGAGGTTCAAAGTTCAGGAACTTTCAAAGAAAATTTGATGTTCAACCTTAAATTCAGGGAGGTTTGGCCTTAATTCTAATTTCTATGTTGAATTTCTCCACTTACTTCCAACACATCAGTTTGGTAGTCGGTACACCCACACATCCACTTGCTGTTGGAACTTGGCAGGTATATCTTAGTTCAATGTGATGGATATGTAAGCCTAACTTGCACCAGCAACCAAAGGACGATGTGTGAATCTTTCTCCATTGAATATTGATGGGAGCGGGGTAATAAAATGTCCTGTCAAACCAGCGCAAAGGAAGAAGATGAATCAAACACCAACCAATATGGGTTATAGTGATGTGATAGGCCCTGTTACCAGATGAAATGGCAGTCCAATCCATTGGAAAGCATATGCGAAGAAAGTGACCACTTTCACCTTAGTCACTTCTCCTAACTTCTTCGGAAGTCGAAACCTCCCAGGGAAGAACCCTATGTAACTCTGCAAAAGACACTTAGACACTAAATATATCACATATATGTTTAAGGTTAGTGACCAGTGCCTAATGGAGTCAAGAATATGATACGAATCGTGTGGGTACATTCACCAAAAGACAAACCAATTACGTAGCTAATTACTTCCAATGTGCAGAAAACAAGAATGAAATGGAGGAAAGATGCAAGAAGTAGCAAATTACTAGTGTTTTGTCATCAAACAACTAGAAGAGGTACATGCACAGCAGTATGGATATATACACTTGTTATTACTCAGCATTTATAACAGCACTAGTTACGATAAGCAAATGATTTACAAAACATATGAACAATGCCTACGTAGTAGTACTAACAGCAGCATATCAGTGTATCTAGGTATAGCAACATGAGTAAAGGAAAGTGTTAACATGAGTTAAATAGCATGTCATTATAGATCTAGTGATTTGTTACAGCAGTAATCATCCAACATTTATGACACCCAAACTGTATGTATAAATTGCAGACTGTATATGTCGGCCACAAAAAGTACATGTAATTATAACCAAGGTCTGAAAACAATGTTTAGCAGCAAAATTACCATGTTTCCTAGTCTCAAATAGCCAACAAAGTTTAAAAAATCACTGGCATCACCACAATGTTTCCAAGCCTAACAGAGTACGAATTGTTCTCTTATTCAAACCACTGAAATGTTAGCTTGTTTGACCAAACTTATGAAGTGTTGAGTAGCTTGTGTGCAGGGTTATAGGATAGGTATGAAGAGGAATACACAGCAGCATCAGGTTGGGGAGGGATGCCACTATAAGGGCATCCCTAAAGCTCGGGTTGGGATCTGTCAAAATGGAGTAGGGTGTCTTAATTCAATTCACCATTATGTGATGCTACAAGATGATCCCCTATTTAGTGGCTTATAAAAGAGAGAGACAGATCCCTGAAAAAGTTTACATATACATGATATCCCATGGGCATAAATTTCTGATATACATTATATCCATTGAGATATTTTCAGATCTATTTTGCTAAAATCTATTTGAAAGAATACAACATAATGGAGATAGTAATTTTTGGGAGAGTCGCAAATGGACATTGGAAGGGCTCTTCCTCAAAACAAAGGATCGCCAATTTTTTTGCAAATCAGGGGAAGTAAAGGAGTACGAAGAAATCAAAGATACACATTCTTCTCTAAGGATTGAGTCAGCATTGAGGTGATTCTTGGGTTGAAGGGAGATGGCAAGGGAATCTAGAGATGAGATGAGGTCATAACAAGGGTATATCAAACCTGTTTCAAAGCTGCAATGGCCTTAAAACAACAACAGTATAATAGGATTGCATGACGTTGAGGGGTAGATGATAGAACTATGTCAATGTTTGAGTATGGGGATGTAGAATAGGAGAAGACGTGTTAAAAGGAGTGACCAATGAAGGTATATGAAGCCTTTTTGAAGGTCAACGTCTGGCTCAAATTCATCTTTCCGAAAATGCAGAAGTGTATAAATTTAGTACAGATAAAAATACTGATTGTTATTTTGCTATTGTGCCATATTATTCTAATGCTTTGGACTGAAATATAACTGCATGAAGCAAAAGAAGCCAGAAACTGATTTCTAAGAGATGTGAAGCATCTTAAGTAGAGAAGAAGCATCTTGCCAATTCCTCCAAATATATGAGCACAATTGTTGGAGGTCCAAACAAGAATGATTACAGATTGCACCTGCATTGCATTATCTATGACTTGGGAACAGTCACATTCAAGATCTTTATATCTTGATATGGCTTATCATTCTTATCAGTCTTTACTTTCTCTATTCCCTGCAAAATGAAAATAATATTAACTACCGAAAGGGACGAAAACCCATAGTAGCATGAAAGCGCTTGCTATTAAAGATCAAAGTCATCCACATTAACATACCAAAGGAGACTCTCAAATCAACAAGCCTCACCTGCACAACATCCATCCCTTTCACAACTCATCCAAACACTGTATGCTTATTGTCTAGCCATGGAGTAGCTACAGTGGTGATAAAAAATTGAGAGCCATTTGTATTTGGACAAGCATTTTCCATCGACAATGTAAATGGTCGATCATGCCGTAAACTATAATCAGCAAGAAAGAAAAATAAGGTCTTTTATAAATGGCCAGTAACATGGCTAAATGAAATGCAAGAAAGCATTGAAATTCTTCAAAATTCATTGATAATAAAATTTCAAATTTCAAATCAAATCACATTCCAGTGAAATGAAATGTTTTTAACATTAGAATTAAAAATTCTAAGCAACACTTAACTGTAGATAACAAAAATACTATCCGTCCAAGTTTAAACAAAATCACTTCCTAGAATGACAAGATGAGCTCAACAAATATTGCTGCTACTCATGACTGCCATCCAAATAACATAACCAATGATTACAAGGTCATCTTTGCAAAACTGAAACCTTACAGTGTGGTCTGAAATAGTGGATGAGGCTTGTATTAGTAAAGAACTAACAAAGCCTTGATATTTAAGTTAATAGTTGGCTATTGTTACAACTAATTTTGTAAGGATTTCAAAATACTGCCGAAAATAAAGGCCAATTGGACAATATGGGTCATTGAAAGTTTCTATAGACCTTGCTACAGACAAGAAAAAACATGTATTCTCTCTATATATCTATTGTATGGTTGAAAATTGAAATACTAACCATTGCCAGAGCATGCTGGAGGCCCATAACTGCAGCCAAAAGTAATGGTAGTTCCTCATCCTTTCCATAGAAAGGAGGTAAATCCCTCTTCCCACCACAAGCAACTCTGGGAGTACAGAGAAACCCCCAATTATAGTTACCAACAATAATCTCCCACCATCCAGACTTAGGATTTTCTGTTCATTCATCTACAAATGACTTGCTACCCTTTGCACTACTGTTGGATACTTCCTCCTCCTGTATGAGATCCATGTGAATTCTAGCCTTTTGACTACAAATATACTTGATGGATATTTACGAAAATTCAATTTGTATGAATGGGTATTTCTCAGCACTGTAAACACCCACGATATACCATGAATTTGGATCTAAATCTCTGATAAACCCATTTGAGCACATCACTGGAACTCCAGTGATTAATGGTTTTTCTATATATATATATAGAAGAGAGCGCTTGACAGTAAGTTTTTTATTTGGTCAACCTTGCTTGGGAGTCTGGGACCAGTTTTGGTCTCTACACACAACGAATCTTGAAGCCAATTTAATTCTATTTCATTGTGGATTTGTGAAGATCTGGTGCTGCTGTGATGTAAATTTCTCAGAGCCTGGGTGGACAAATTCAATCAATTTAATGATTGACTTGTAAGAGTCTTGGCCCGCTCTGCTGTGATTTTGTCCAGATAGCAATGAATGATTTATGATAAATCAGTGGAACTTTAGCAAATGAGAGAATGACAACCACTAACAAATATATCATTATATCAAATTTCCATCCATATGATGAAGTCAACAAAGTGCAACTTCGAAATAGAAATGAGGCAAATGAAAATTGCAAATTTGCTGCATAGGACTGTCAGAGGTGGTTGATTTCCATCATATCCCAAATGAAATGATACAACTGTATCAATTTGTATCTTCAATTTACTTCAAAATTGCAAAACCCAATCTTCCAAGTAACAAGACATGTCGTGAAAGCTATTTCCAGTCATTCAAAATTATATGTTGAAAAACAATCAAATGCAATCTGTCTTGTTTTTAAAATTTCACCCAGGGAGAAGAAACCAAATTGAGATGACTTTTCTACATGAAGGGGAATATGAGATTCAAATGGTAGACTGTAGAAATGAGATGATGACATTTGAAAATCCGGGATTGCAGAATGCAAAATGCATGACAGATTGTTGATTGAAGGACATCAGTGAAACTTGAGTGAAAGAATTGGTGGAACAATGAAATGGACTGGGGATTGTAAGTTTGTAATCATTCACAAAAATTGCTTTGACATCACTAGTAATTATCACAGATCAATTCTTTCCCAATTATGAGGAAGGAAAGGCTTCACATAATTAAACTACTGATAAATATTGATTTAAAGCAGTACGATGATGAATATATGGTTGCATTGCATTATTTATTGCATATGTCATCCTTTGGCAAATAGATGCTACCATCCATTTATTTATTAGTAATCTAATTAGATATTGATTATTTAACTACTGCCATTCTACAGACTGGTACTATAAATTTATAAATAAGAAACCCCACACATGTAGTAGTTCTGCAAAGATCCAGCTAAAATAAATTGGTGATACTGATCATAGGTGACTTCCACATTAGAGTGGCAATGTTGCCTATGACTCCAGATTTGTAAGTATGCTTCTTTTCCCAGACTTTGAGATGATACATTATCTCTCTATGGATTGTATTGGCATTGTTTTTAAGATTCTTCTGCATTATTTTCCTATTTCTTTTGGATGGAGATGATGTGCATCATATTTGTAATTTTCCTTCCATCCTTGCCCCTGTTTTGGTATCCATGTCAAAATTTCATTTCCTTATTTTTCTTTCATTCTATCATTTATAGTGCTTTCAGTTTGTAAAAGGTAGAGTTACTTTTCTCTTCTTGTAATTAGCTTTTTGTGCCTTCAAATTATAGGGTCTCAGAAATAGGTTTACAGTATCTACACTGCAAAGCTGGGATTTGTGAGTATTTTATAAATATGCTCCATGATATTGTTGGGAAATATAATTCCTGTTCCTTTTCGAATGTTCAAAGCTTAAATAATATACTATGGGCATATCTGTGGATTGTCTATTATGTTACCTTCAAGGGTTCATCTTTTATTGTATTCTAGCTAGTAGAATTTTATGTTATATGTGCCATAGAATACTTGGAAATATGTTAGTTGAAATCATTTTATGTTCAATTTCTATTTGTATTCAGATTTTTTTTGAGTGTATATAGGATTCAGCGAATGTTTAATATCTTTCTATTTTCTATTCCAGCAATGCAGATCATGCCTCTTGGTGGGAACTGACAGCTTTGGCATCGCATGTACACCCATCAGTGGCAACAATGGCTCGAACTCTACTTTTAGGTGAATATTGTGCTAGAGACGCACAATAGACATGTGTGAGAATCTATGTCCCAAAGAATCCATTTATGGAACAAGATTGAAAATAATTAGAAAGGATAGAGATGATAAGAGGGAGGGGCTACTTAAGACTAAGAAGGCAAGAAGGAATAAGCATGAGACTTGGTGAATATCCATGAGTCACAGCCTAGTTGCATCTCTTGGAAATCATGGATAAGAAATGAAAATGGATCACAATATGGAGAAAGGAAGGGAAAGATGAGAGTAGCAAAGAGGAGGATCTAGAAGCTACGGATTAGGCCTTGTAAATTCAAATGCAGAGAATTTCAATGTAATCTCTTTCACTTTAGAAATTTTGGCTGAGCAGAGAATGAGGCAACAAAAATTAGAGGATGAGTAACACACCCTCTGGTCAGAACTAAAATAAATTCATGGTAGGCCCTCCCTTGATATTTCAATGAAAGAGTCCTCTCCTAGTTCTAAAGTCTCAATCCCTTATCTCAACCATCCTCTGCCAGTAGAGGAAAAAGAAAAGAAGCAAGAAGATGAAGTAGATTCAAAATCTAAATTGTATACAAAAAAGAATGGAAAATCAGTTATCTTGGCATGCATAGGTCAAATCCTTATAGATATTTAGACCTGATGTTTTTATTTAGAAGAAGAAATATGCAAGCTATATGCCCATCCCTCCTCTGTTATCTTCTACAAATTTTGTTGCATTTTCAATATAATTTTTTTCATGGTTAAAAAAAATTAATAAAAATAATCATACCTAAAAAACTGTCTACCTTACTGATCTGTAAAGCAAAAATATAACACAGATATGCTAATATTTAAGGTTAAAGAATCAAGAAAACGTGCCTCCTTTGATAGACTGCTTATAGAGTCTTTGATCCTTGAAGTTGGAGAAGACAACTACATCTCCTGAGACAGTAAATGCACCTCCACCATATTCATGTACTAAGGTCCTAACATTAAATCCAGCCGGGGTGATATCTTCATGTGCACCTCCTGCATCTGCAGCCTCCCTCACTAAAACTGACCGTCTGAACAAGATCCACGAAACTGTGAGTACTTGTTCCAATAAAAAGTTAGTGATAAGTAAAACTGGAAATCTTCAAATCATCTCACATATTTCAAATTGGCTGAACAGAAAGCACCAACCACAGAGAGAACCTGCGCATACAAATATCCAAATATTTCACAATGGGCTCACCAGAAGCTAAAAAATACATTTGAACAAACATTTGGAAACAAAAAATAAGGTCAACAATTTTTTCTTGGGTTTTAAATTGAATTCTTAGATCATCTGAATGAATGCAACTGAAAGTCTACTTAGAAAAACACCCAATGTCAACTGTAAACCTCGTTTGACAGAACCCCTAGTCAATGTCAAACTTTTGCAATAAAACGAAACCTATATCAACTCTAAAAAATCATTATACAAGAAAACACTATGCTAACTGTATTTACTAAAAATCTGGAGCAAACAGACACTGTTGACTTACACATCGATTCAAAATCTCTAGCAATGTAGCATATAATGTTTTGGAGAATATATTGCCATGGGTATTGAAAGAAACTTATCAGAATATCAGAGAATATTAGAAAATATTGTTAGAAGGCAACCTGAAAAACTCTAAAAACTCTCTAGGTGAACCAAAATCCTGGTTTTGGAAGAAAATGGCCCATATACGCTGAAAAATTAATGTGAAAAAGTTTACCTACAATTTTTTCCATTTAACGAGTAATTATTTCCATCTGGTGCTTAAAAACACAAAATTTTCAGTTATTCTATAATTTAGTTCATTTAACCTCTAATTTCTTCATTTAACCTGTGATTTTTCGTATTTAGCTATGATCTGTTGTATTGAGATATTTAACCAAATCAAAATAGCTCAATGTCACTTACTGTAGACATTTGGAATGGAATGGTAGCGGACTGAATATTCTCCAAATGAAAATGGCGGACTGCTCCAAATCGACGAAATGGCAGACTACTCCAAATCGAAACGGCGGACTGCTCCTTCCACCTACTTTGCTTCTTAAACCCCTACCCAAGCTGTAGCCACCTCTATCCTACCTATTGCAGATGAGGAAAATCCTGCCCTAAAAAAGTATCCTCAATTTAGGGATAAACAATTTACCCTCGTCCGGCTCTGTCAAATGATCAGTCCTCAAAATGCCCAGCCGGACCAGTTCAATGTTTCCCTCCTTCCAGTGAACACCCCGGAGCCAGATAATGCCAATGTTATATTACTGGAACAAGCACTTTACCTGTTCGGAATACATGATACATGAACTAATAAAATAAAACAGGCTATAAGAATGGAAAGGGGTGCTGAAGACGTATATAAGGAACAGGTCTACAAAGATGATACCAAAAGGCGATACACAGATATAGGTGATGCTACAATGAAGGGTTACCATAAGTTCCTACTAACGGGGAGGAGCTAGATATAGTAATAATAAGCCGAGAACTGCGGCTTGTATCCTCGCTCCTTTTCAGTTAACCTTTTCCTTTCTACAAACCTACTGGGGGCCAATTAATTATAATCGGTAACCCAATTGGATTTTATTCTTACTAAAATTCTCTTAAAAAAATGTGTTACTAGTGGAGTCGATCATACCCAATTGACAGGTTTCGATCCCCGGAGACAATGCTGGTACTCGATGCTACTGCTAAATTCCATGTGTGCCATAGATCCAAGAGTTGATCTACTATTCTATCCCGCGACTCATAGGTTTTTGCTGGTTGACGATCCTAGTAATAAAGCAATGCCTGTCATAGATGGAGGGAAAATAGAACAGGAACTGGACATACCGAGCCTCCAGTTTCAATAATAAACCCTTTTGGATTATTTTTATGGGAATTCCCCCCTGAACTTCTGATTGTGGGATAGGTCAAATAGGTTTGGAAATCTTGTTCAAAATTTTTCTTTGGAGATCCATTGGGTGCCATGATTCAATTTTAGCAGTGATGTAGTCTCTCTTCCCATCAGAATTTTGCATGGAATTCACTCCTCGATCCTAGAGCAAGGACAAGAAAAGGTAGAGGTTGAGGAGTTGGTTTCACGTTTCCTCCAATTTATCACATAAGGATCATTGTGAGGGTCCTTCAAACCCTCATTTTTTGATATGGTCCCAAGAAAGAGAACATCCCTTGACAACCAACCAATGAAAGGTGGAAACATTGGGCCAAATATTTTGAGTCCAAATCTACTTCCAGTTTTGCTTCTTTTCCCTATCATGTTTTTATGGGAGAAGGGAGTAAGCTTATTTAATGTCATATCTCTCCTTTGATTGTTAACCCCACCTAAGAGTATCCAACATGTCCCCCACTAGAGGTCTCTAGAGATAAATATCATCCATCCTAAGTAAGTTCTTTGATCCTAAGAAGATTCTTTGAAAGGTCCCATTTCTCTAAGGGGATCTAAGCATGCGTGGATTAGTTGGATTCAATGTCATCCAAATATTGGACTATTGTTTTATTCATATTAATCATGTTGACATGGAGATGATTCCATTGGGGTTAGGAATCTAGGGGGAGGATTTCTACCAAGCATATTCCCAAAATAAAGTAGTTCTGTCATCCCAATTTCTAAAAAACTATTCCTTTGAACTAGACTTGGATTAACCTATGTTGTGTTCCATATGATCAATCCTGAATGATTCCCATAACTGTGAATAAGATCTTGAAGATACATATTGGTCGCATAATTACGATTCCACAAATGAACCTAAGGATAAATAGGATTCTTCAACCACCTACACCATAACTTGGCCCCCAATGTTGCATTTTCGAGGTCAAGATCTCTTGAACCTAGCCCTCCATCCATGTTGGGTTTGAAAACTTTTGGCGATGCCACTAGATCCCTTTTTTGCTTCTCTTTGATTCAACCCTAGAGGAACATGAGTTGAAGTTATATGATGGATTTTAGAACAACTTTAGGAGTCTCCATGGTGGAGAAAGAATAAATGGGCATTTCCTAAAGCATAGACTTGATCATGGTTAAGCAACTTGGAAGATGAAGGGATTGTAGTTGACCAATTAAAGGCACTGTCGCTTAAGCGACGCTTTATCCGTCGCTTAAGCGACGCTTACTAACGCGCCGTCTCTTGACCAACAGTTATGGGAATAACAGTCGCTTAATCGACACTTGTGGCCACATTTACAAAAATAAAAGTGTCCTTGTGATTTTTGGTAAGTTTAAAAAAAGAAATCCACGTGCCGTTGGATTTTTCTGTCGGATTTTGGATCGAAATGTAGTAGTGATTCCCTGCACTATTTTTCCTAGTTCCAATGAATAAGGGATTGGAAGCATCTCATCCAGGGTCAATTTTCTTCACCAAAACCATTAACGTCCTTATAATTTCAAATCCACAAGCTCATGGGGTCAAAATAAAATCAATGTAATCTCAATCCTACAAAAAAATGAGGTTTTTAGTCATCGCCTTCAAAATAATCAAAATAAGATGAAAATGAGCTCTAAATCCCCCAAAACTATAGATAGATGAGCAATGAAGGTAGTGGATCATTTTTCATGGTTATTTGATCTTTAAAAAATAGATAGGAAAAAATTTATATGGTTTCCCCTTGTGATTTATTCATTTTCATTGAAAAATAAGCTCAAACCCCACCCTTGGGGGAATGGGCTAAAAAATAAATAAGGGGAAATGAGAGAAATATAATAAGAGGGAAGTGTTGTAGCCTACAATAAGTGTCCAATAGCATTATTCAATCCTTCAACCTGCAAATCAAACACTCAACCTTATTCCCATGAACATACTCTCTCTAAAACCCTCACTCAAGGGTGGTAGGATTTTCCAAACACTTAGAAAATTTATCCAAGCTCTCTCAACCCGAAAAAAGAAATTCACTCACCCCTCACGAGCTCTCTCTAACTCTTAAATTTCGAATGGGTTCAATGAGGGGGTAACGTTATTATTACACATTATGATATATTCTCGTAAAAAATAGGGGTGAAAAATTCAAGGTGGGAGCCTTCCTTAGTCATTTGTCCTTTCATGACCCTTGGACTACCCCTTAGCTTTGGAAATTGCTCCCTCTAGCCAATATTTCTATAGAAAAATTTAATTATCCATCCTCCTTTGGATTTTTTCCATGAATAACTTAACCTAAGCAACTACACAAAATTCAACTCTCTCTCCTTGTGCCATGAAAAATTAACTTTCTCTCCTCCTTAGGAATCACACCATAGACAAAATTAACTCTCTACCTTCATTGGGAATTTCACCATGGACAAGTTTAACTCTCTCTCTCTCCTTTCTCTTATTCAACATTATACTCTCTCTCATAGTGCTAGAGTAAAATTTAACTCTCTCACCTCATTGGGATGTGTTCTATCATTTCTGTCACCTTAGTCACTTAAACATTGATAACTTTTCCATATCTTAAAATAATTGCATGGAAACTTCACTAATGGATAACTTAGATAGAGGTAAATTTTATTATGTCCATGAGGACACCAAGACTTCAATTATGCCAAGGTTTAAATCCCTCTCTTGATCCCACACCTAACTAAGTCACCATAATGTACACAATGGTATGAGGTGAACAAAGTCATAAAAAGTTAGAAAATCAAAAGAAAAATAATTATAAAATATGGGATGGACCAATAATATTCACCAAAAACCTCATAGTAACCATAGCTAGAGAATATTAAAGGTGAGATCCATCTTGGGAGACAATTTCATAAAAACCCTAAGAGGTCCATACTTTTCTGGAAGAACATTCTTTGGAATTGAAACCAATTAGGAGGCATCCAAAATAGGTCAACCATAGAGATGAGAAGTGAATACATATCCCAATAACCATTAGGTCCAAAGGATGTCAAAATAACAACATAGAATCATGATTAAGCTTGGCCATCCAGACTGTCATCAAATACCTTGGAAGTAAATGGAATTGATAGAAAAACAAATCAAGATAAAATTCTTAAAGACAAAGTCCACCAAAATCAAAATCCCACAAAAATACAAAATTTCACTAAAGGACAACATTTTGGAAGGCCAAAAGTTTGAGAAATTTATTTATTTAATTTTATGTAATTTAAATAAGCTCAAGTATCACTTGGAATGTGGAAGGAAAATGGGCCTAGGTCAACTTGACCGTTGTAAAAAGTCAACAAAAGATGGCGCCGTCGCTATAGAGATGGTCAGGCGTGGATACAGCGATGTCCAAGAGTTTAGGCGTGGATACAATGACGTCTAAGAGTCCAGGCGTGGATACAGCGATGACTAGGCATGGATACAGTGACTCCTCGTTCCTGTTACATCGGATTTTACACCAAAAAGTAAGAAACGTGGAAAACCTCCATGGAAAAATCTGCGCTTTTGTACTAGTGAAACCCCCTTTCAACTAGTCTATGGACAAGAAGTAGTAGTTCCATTACACTTCCAATAACAGACACCTATTATTGCAGATATCCTACATGTTGATGTCGAACAAGGAAGAAATGACCGACTACTACAACTGAGAAAACTAGAAGAACACCGAATACACGTGATGCAACATCAAGAAAGTTAGAAACAACAACAAAAAGCATGGCACGACAGAAACATCAAAAACAAAAACTTGTCGGTGGGAGATCTTGCTTTACTATACAATAGTCGGGTAAAAGGTAAACCTAAAAAGATACATACATAATGGATGGGACCCTATGTTGTCGAAGAGATACATACCAACGGATCAGTTCGACTAAGAACATTACAAGGCATAGTATTTCGAAAACTCGTTAATGGAGCCTGACTAAAAAGCTATAGAAACTATAAAAAAAAAATCATATAACGACCATAACGGTTAAACAAAAACTATAAAAATCTAAAAATCCAAAAAACAAAATAATACCACACATGCAGAAAACTATGATAGGAAATCACCACTTCGACAACCGACATCATGCCCATCGACATAACGCCATCGACCATTTTCATAACTGACATCGACCGACGACCTCGAGACTCCCATCGCGCATTTCTGACCTCAAGCGCCGAAACCAATTCTCCATTAACGCACACTCAAGTGTTCCAGCTGGAACATCACGTCGCCATTAATACACTTATCGAAAAAAACATCCAAAGCATCCCCTATAAATACTGGACCGTCAAAGGATCATTCACCGCAATTCATACAGAGAGAGCATCAGAGCATCCAGATGACTAAAAGCCAAGAATAACTTAGTGAAATTGACGACCAAACTGACAAGATGTCACCCAAACAGACTAGAGCCTCAGCTAAAGCCAAGGAATTACAAACCACAGAAACACCTTTAGTCCGAAGGTTAAAGAATATTAAGAATGATAAGGTGCAGGAAGGCTCGTGGAAAAAACCATGGACCAAGATGCAAGAATGGGCTTATGTTGACAAGAAGCCTACTCAAGCTACAGAGAAAATAAAATACAGTACCATCTTCAACTATGTCAATGCACTTCTCATGGCCAGTTTCGGTGGCACAAAAGAAACAGTCGTCAAGTTTATGATAAGCTAGTACCACAATGACTGATTTTACTTCGACCAACGGCTTGACATCTCCAAGGAAGTCATCTCTAAGCTAACAGGACTTTCAAAAAAGGAGACCCAGTACCAGTCGGTATCAAAGAGGGATTGGTCGAAGAACTAACCGGGTCGGCTTCGGGAAAAAACTTGAAGGGGTTGATGATTAGTCAAATCACAGCCCGAACGCCATAGATTATGGCCAAAATAATATCCATCACACTCACCCTGGCAGGTCGAGGCAACGACCTCAAATTAGACATGTTAGAGGCTATCAACACCATTGCAACAAATGGAAAGATATATAGATGGGTTGAATATGTCGTCGACATGGTCAAGACCATCTGTGAAAGATGCCAAGAGATGGGAGGAATCATCAGGTTCCCATCCCTCATAGTATGGATAGTCATGTACCATATTTGCCCCAAAGGAAACCAAATTCTTCAAGAACCGACAAGGTTCCACATGTGGAGATTCAAACCATTCTCCTAGAAAGGAACCTTGAAGGAACTTGAAGATGGAAAAGTGTTGTTGAAGAACTAGCTCCAACAGCTAAGAGTTTGCACGAGTAGATGGAGGGTGCCTCAAAACATCTGACAAAGTCTACCAAAAAATTCCCACATCTAGCTAGAGCTCGACCATACTTCAATGTGGTACATGCCGGGTGAAAAATCAAATGCAAAATCCCTTGATTATTATCCGTCAGTCGAATAGATATTTCAGGAACTGTCTCGATAAGCTAGGACAAAAATACAAATTCTAGTGAAGGCCAAGGAAATCAACTTCTCAATCGAGGAGCCATTAACAGACCAGGAGAAAAAAGAGCATTATGGGCTGAACCTCTACATCATTACTTTTGTGTCGGAGGAGACACTTGTCGAACACACTGGCCGACTTCAAATAATCATCAAACCTCCGATAGCACAGAGGGCAGAACCATAGATAGAAGAAACACATGCAAAGCAGCAGGTAATCACTCCGGCTGCATAAAGTCTCATCCTGACCCATGAGCCAAGGGGAGAGACAAAACTAGAAAACCCAGAATATGCTATCACAAAAGACATTATAAGAAAATTGTCGAAAGAGATAGGAGCTGCAAGAAAGAAGATAAGAACACAACAACGACAACAAGGGAAAGGTAATTGCAAGCTTATCATTGCAAAATCATTAGACGATGAGGAGGAACTGGGAGCTACAACCATCGACATAACAGATGATGTCATAGCAAATAAAGTTCCGGTGGAAACCCAGTTCCAAAGATTTGTCAAGGAAGGAGCACTACCAGGTCGACCAAAGAAATCCAAGATCACCCACATGTCGACGCCTGAAAACGTTGTAGATCTTGTGTCTACGACTCCACCTCCATCCCCGACAAAAGTAACATAGGAGAAAATACCAGAACAACAGTTGATAAGCCCACTCGAATTGTGCAAAAGTGCTATGTCGGAAGCTGTGAAAGAGAAGTTTGACAGGGACATAGACCTCTGGCCTTACATAATATATCTATCTATCTCTCTCTCT
>LPNX010974049.1:284960-305244 GCA_001517045.1 Pseudotsuga menziesii
TGTTTTTACTCACCAATTGTGTTGATATCAACACTTTCGATGGTTTCCTAGACATTTGTAATTTTCTTGTCACCTCCTTGTTCTTGGTTTATATCATCAAAGTGTTTATTTTTTATTTCCTTTTCACCTCCTTACTATTGATTTCTATCATCAAAGTGCTCCAACAACATTTCAATTTCCACATCGTCTTCATGTGCCTCAACATTTCATTCATTTTCTCATTTCTATCTTAGCTTTTGCATGTTTTCATGTTTTCTCTCATTTCTTTCCTTTGAATCAACTTTATTTTGATCATACTTTAGTGCACAATTCCTTTGGTTTCCCATGTTCAAGTAACTAAAGCCTTAAAATCCATAGCCAAAATAACACAAGTGGGACTTGTCTATTAACGCAAGGGACAAAAACCATTAAACATCATCGCAAAGAAAAATTTCAATATTCCATTATGATATCCTAATACCTATTTATAATATGTTAGATAAATAATTTTACAATTAATGAAATAAAGTACAATATCTAAGATCGAAATTGCAATATGCCAAAAAAATATTATTTGGGTGATGAGGAAAAAGGCAATATCATATTTTTCCTGGAAGAAAATTACAATATGATAGACTGAAATTTCACAAATCATGAGAGGGCATGTGCAAGAAGATGAGGGAACTTTTAGATGCAATCCTCCTTTTAGGAAACACATTCACGATACATAAAAATACAACGTGCTTGCATTATGTAATGCTTGGTTTGGTTAATCTTGACACATCATATGAGACATAGATTAGGCTAAGAAAAATGCACACACATTTTATAATTACAAAATTCAAACGGGTTATCGAGAAACAAAATGAGCACACATTTTGGAGAAGCAAAATGCGCAAATGTTATAGAGAAACAAAAAAATGATTTTGGTGCATGGCTAGGGAAAAAATTAAAAACAATAGTTTGCATCATCAATACTTAGGACATATAGTAATATTTAAGCATCATCAAGAACAACATCTCAAACAACCATGCCTAACCTCCCAAGACCATAATTTTTCTGTGTGTTGTAATATGGACACCATTAGGAGGATTTAATAACTAAGTATGGGTCATGGTACCTTGACCATGCTTGGGGGAGGAAACTCAATACTTATGCCGTAAAGGTAGTTTGTAAAGCTTTAGGTCCATGAAAAACACATCGAACCTCCACATAGCATCTTCGTATGTAATATTTTGCATCTAAGAGAGAATATGAAGTGCATTAGATTTCTCTTAGCACTAGGAACATATCGATAGACATGGTTGAGGTAGGAAACCTTGTCCTTAGGTCCTAAAGGAATCCTATAGACCTATAAGACCAAGAACAATACCTCAAACAAATACACATGATATCTTAAGGGTATCCTCAACCCTTAAGTTGGGATATGTCCATTATTAGGGATTTTTTAGCATTAAATATGGGGGATAAGGTGTTAATCATGGTTGATAAAGAAAGCTTTAATTTTAGGCTGTAAACCGGATTTTAGGGCTCAAGGTCCATGAACGACACCTTGAATCACCATAGATGACCTATCAAGTTTATAGTTTTGATTTGAATGGGGATATGGGAACCATTAGGGGTTTCTAAGTACTATGTATGTGTCTTGGAACCTTCGACACAATAAGGGGAGGAATCCTAGGCATTATCCTGCATAAGATGCTTTTAGGCATCTAGAACCAAGAATAATGTCTTGAAAAACCTTAATAGATCCTTCCATGGTATCCTTTACCTTGAAATGGGGATACTATTTCCATTAGAACATTTTTAAAACTAAGTACAAACATTTAGGCCACTTGACATGGGTGGGAAGAAACACTTGGTATTTAGGCCTTGTTGTAATCTCACAGATCACATAAGATTACCAATAATACATACTAAAACATACATACATAATAGAGACAAGAGATAAGAACAAGTAGATGAATTAACAGATTATATTAACATGATTGGGTCCATACAATACAGAGAAATGAACTGAGTTCTCTTTTGGCTCAACAGCCTAATATATATGATTACAAAATAGTTACAAAATAACTACCTGTCGGTTCAGTGAACCGACATGACCTTAGGTGGCCGACCTAATCTCTAGTTTAGTCGACTGGTCGAATTAGTCGGCTGATCGACTAAGTCGACTAAGTCGGCTGTCATTCAAGTTGACATATCGACTTGCTCCTCCAACATCTCCCCCATAAATAAAACGTTTCTTTGTCCTGAAGAAATAGGGAGGTACAAAAGTATTCCTATCTATCTTAGTAGTCATTATGATGTGCTTGGTCTTCATGGGATGTGAAGTCTGATGGTCGGTATTTTCTGTACACAGACTTCGACAATTGCTGGGGCTGTCACTGCTAGGTGATGTTGGAAATCTGTCCAACTTTGCAATATTTTTTGGATGTTGATGGTGAGTGTAGTGAGACTTGATAAGATTGACATCTTCTTTGAAATGGAGATTTCAGCTATTCTCTCCATGTCAGGACCCATAAACTGGTCCTTCTCCCCTGTAGTCTCTATAAGTCGTTTCATCTGTGGGCAGATGATGTCGACTTTTTCCAAGTTGGGGAGAGCTTGGTGCACCCACTTATGAGCTTCCCGCTTGAGTGTCTACAGTTTAGTTGTCTCCAACACTATTTGATCTTCGATTATGATTCTAAGTGTTGTATCAGTGGTCTTCCTCTTCTCAAGCGCTTGGATCTCCTGTCGGGTCTGCCTGGTTTGTTGATAAACTCGCCCATAGTAAGTAGGCTAGTATCGTAGTCTTTATTTCGTGATAACATACTCTTCCATGTGATCTTCTAACACTTTGTAGGCTTAAAAAAAGGCGGTGTGCTATGCCATCAGCAATCGCACAGTTTCTTCTTTCTGATCCTTCTTTGTTTCCTAAATTTGTGCTTGGAGTGCCGACACCATGCTTTCAAATAGATGATAAGCTCTTTTGAGTGGTTTGTCAGTGTCGACCTCTACTGGTCCTGGCATTACTGATTGTGCAAGGTTTCTGCCTTTATTGAGGAACTCGACCTATTCTCCATCCTTGTTGTCGAGTTCCTTACGTATCTGTTGGCTCCTTGTCTTTGCTTCGACTGCTAGGGTTTTCAAGAGTTGTCCTAGCTATGCATCGGTTAGTGAGGTTGCATCTTTAAATTTGATATGGACCTTTTATGGCTTCCCATGATGCTCCTTCTTCTATTTCTTCTTCTTCTTCTTATTCTTTTCCTTTTCTGTTTATGTCGGCACCTGTGGATTTGCAAAAGTCAAGTTAGGATTTTAAGTTTGTGGTATAGCAGTGGTTGATGGTTTCTCTATTTGGGGAGGTGGGATGACTGCTGCCTCTAGTTGGTTAGATGCAGGGGGTGAAGAATTGGATGCAGTTGGTGCTAATGGTTGTGGTGGGGTTTGTTTCAAGTGGGGGGGTGTCGGTGGTGGTGGTGATGGAGTTGGTGAATGGTCGGGGTTGATTGGGTTTGTGGAAGTGAGGTCAAGAGGTGGATTGTCAATCTGAGGAGGTGAATCCAAATCAGAGAAGAGTTGGTTGATTTATTGATTTATATCGTTGATATTCTCTTCTTCTTCTCCTTTGGTCAGATCAGTGGCTGGTAGGTGGGGTTTTGGTACAGTCGAAGTAATAGTCGAGGTCCGACGTCCGATAAATTTATCTTCCTTGTCTGGATTTCTCTCAAAGGTCGAAGTGATAGTTGTAAAGATATTTGATTTGTGGGGTATTTGGCTAGTTTGGGGTATCGGTAGTGGGTACCCACTGACTTCGAAGAGAGGTGATTTTGTAGAGAGCTTCTGCACCTGGGTGAAGATCACAAGCAATTTTTCTATGTAAGCCTAGAGGTCTCTGTCCCTATCGAACTTCTCTTTCACAGCTTCTGACATAGCACTTTTGCATAAGTTGAGTGGGCTTATTGAATGTTGTTCAGGTATTTTCTCCTCTATTAGTTTTGTCGGGGATGGAGGTGGAGGCATAGACATAAGATCTACAACATTTTTAGGCATCAACGTGTGGGTGATCTTGGCTTTCTTTGGTCGACTTGGTAGTGCTCTTGCCTCGACAAATATTTGGAGTTGGGTTTCCATCGACACTTTATTTGCTGTGGCATCTTCTATTATGTCGATGGCCATAGCTCCCAGTTCCTCCTCGTCGTTTGATGATTCTGCAATGATAAGATTGTGTTATTATCTTCTTTGTTGTAGCTGCTATCTCTTTCAACAATTTTCATATAATGTCTTTTGTGATAGCATATTTTGGGTTTTCTGGTTTTGTCTCTCCCCTTGGCTCCTTGGCCGGGATGAGACTTTCTGCAGCTGGAGTGATTACCTGCTTCTATGCCTGTGTTTCTTCTATCTGTGGTTCTGCCCTCTGTGCTATCAGAGGTTTGATGATTATTTGAAGTCGGCCAGTGTGTGTGACTGGTGTCTCCTCCGACACAAAGGTACTGATGTAGAGGTTCATCTCATAATCCTCTTCTTTCTCTTGGTCTGTTAATGGCTCCTTGATTAAGAAGTCAATTTTCTTGGCTTTCCCTGGAATTTGTATTTTTGTCCCAGCTTGTCAAGATAGTTCCTGAAAGATTTGTTCGACCAACGGATAATAATCAAGGGCCTTTGCATTTAATTTTTCACCCTGCATGTACCACACCGAAGTATGGTCGAGCTCTAGCTGGATGTGGAACTTTCTCGGTAGACTTCGTTGGATATTTTGAGGCACCCTCCATCTAGTCGTACAAATTTTTAGCTGTTGGAGCCAGTTCTCCAACAACACTTTTCCATCTTCAAGTTCCTTCAAGGTTCCTTTCTAGGAGAATGGTTTGAATCTCCACATGTGGAACCTTGTCGGCTCTTGAAAAATTTGGTTTCCTTCGGGGTAAATATGGTACATAACTATCCATAGTATGAGGGATGGGAACCTGATGATTCCTCCTGTCTCTTGGCATCTTTCAAAGATGGTCTTGACCATGTCGATGACATATTCATCCCATCTGTATATCTTTCCATTTGTCACAATGGTGTCAATAGCCTCTAGCATATTTAATTTGAGGTTGCTGCCTCGACCTGCTAGGGTGAGTATGATAGCTATTATTTTGGCCACAATCTGTGGCGTTCGGGCTGTGATTTGACTAATCATAAACGCCTTTGAGTTTTTTCCCAAAGCCGACTCGGTTAGTTCTTCGACTATCCCTCTTTAATACCGACCGGTACTGGGTATCCTTTGTTTGAAATTCCTGTTAGCTTAGAGATGACTTCCCTAGAGATGTCGACCGGTTGGTCGAAGTAAAATCGATCGTTGTGGTACCTGCTTATGATAAACTTGACGGTTGTTTCTTTTGTGCCACCGAAAATGGCCATGAGCGGTGCATTGACATAGCTGAAGATGGTACTGTATTTTATTTTCACTATATCTTGAGTATGCTTCTTGTAGACATAATCCCATTCTTGCATCTCGGTCCATAGTGTTTTCCATGAGCCTTCCTGCACCTTAGCATTCTTAATATTATTTAAGCTTTGGACTAAAGGTGTTTCTGTAGTCTATAATTCCTTGGTTTTGGCTGAGGCTCTAGTCCATTTGGGTGCCATATTATCAGTTTGGTGGTTGATTTCACTAAGGTATTCTCGGCTTTCAGTCGTCTGGATTCTCTGATGCTCTCTCTGTATGAATTGCGGTGAATGATCCTTCGGCGGTCCAGTATTTATAGGGGATGCTTTGGATGTTATTGTTGATGAGTGTATTAATAACGAGCATGATGTTCTAGCTAGAACACTTGAGTGTGCGTTAATGGAAAATTGCTTTTGGCGCTCGAGGTCATGAATGCGCGATGGGACTATCGAGGTCGTCGGTTGATGTTGGTTATGAAAATGGTCGATGGCGTTATGTCGATGGGCATGGTGTCGGTTATCGAAGTGGTGATTTCTTGTCATATTTTTCTGCATGTACAGTATTATTTTTCTTTTTGGATATTTATATTTTTATATTTTTTGTTTAACCGTTATGGTCGTTATATGATTTTTTTTTTCGATTTGTTTGTTTTAGTTTCTGTAGTGTTTTAGTCGGGCTCCATTAACAAGTTTTTGAAATATTATGCCTTGTATTGTCCTTAGTCAGACTAATCCATTGGTATGTATCTCTTCGACAAAATAGGGTCCCATCCATTCTGTATGTAGCTTTTTAGGTTTACCTTTTACCCGACTATTGTATAGTAAAGCAAAATCTCCCACCAACAAGTTTTTGTTTTTTATGTTTCTGCCGTGCCATGCTTTTTGTTGTTGTTTCTGGATTTCTTGATGTTGTATTGCCATTATTCGATGTTCTTTGAGTTTACTTAGTTAAAAAAGTCGGTCCTTTCTTCCTTGTTCGACATCGACATGTAGGATCTCTGCAATAATAGGTGTCCGTTGTCAAAAGTGTAATGGAACTACTGCTTCTTTTCCATAGACTAGTCGAAAGGGGGTTTGGTCAGTCGAGCATTTATATGCTATTCTATATGCCCATAATACTGCAGGTATTTTCTCATCCCATTCATCCTTATCGACATTACATATTTTCATTAATCCTTTTGTTAATGTTTTATTAAATGCTTCAATTGCTCCATTCAACTGAGGATGGTATGCTGTATTTCGATGGTGGTTGATTTGGAACTGGTCAGTTAGAGTTTTGATAGTTCTATTGATAAAGTGTGTTCCTTGATCGCTGATTAAGGTTAGTGGACATCCAAATTTGGTAATGATATTCTCATACATGAATTTAGCAGCTATCTCACTGGAACATGTGTCAACTGGTTCTTCCTTTGCCCATTTGGTTACATATTCGACTGCAGTTATGATATACCTTATGCCTATCCTTTTTGCTGGTATAGGAAATGGTCCTATGAAGTCTATGGCCCAAATTTCAAATGTCAAACTTGGGTTTACTGATATCAAAGGCATTTCTGTGCTAGGTAGGGGTCAACCTAGTCATTGACATCTGTCACATTGACTTACAAAATTTTTGCAATCTCTGTGAAGTGTCGGCCACCATAACCTTGACTGTTGGATTTTATTTATAGTTGTGTCTGCTTGGAAATGTCCTCCTGTAGGTCCATAATGTGCTTCGTGCATAATGTTGTCTCTTTCATGTTCCAGTACGCACCTTCTGAGGATGTCATCTAATCCCATCTTGTAAAGGAATCCAGTTATAAGACTGTATGGTGTAGCTTTCATAGCTAGGATTTGTTTCTTCTTTGTACTCATTCCTTTTGGTGCTTGTCCATCTTCTAAGAACTGAGCTATTTCCTCTAAGTCTGCTAGGACTGCTTCTATCCGAAATAGATGTGCACCTGGTAAGTGATCTTCGAATCCTGTCGGCTCCTCTCTTGTTTTGATTCGGGATAAATGGTCAGGATCGACATTTAACTTACCTAGTCTAACAAAAACTTCGAATTTGAATTCTTGGAATAGTAGTAGCCATCGAAAAATCCTTCCATGATGTAGTGGTTTATTGACAAGATATTTAAGTGCCTAATGGTTCGTATAGAATATAAATGGGTTAGCTAGAAGATAATGTCGATATTTTTGTAATGCAAAGACCATTCCTAGTGCTTCTCTTTCTATTGTTGAATAATTTCTTTCAGCTTTGTTTAATTTTCTACTACTGTAAACTATAGGATAATCCATTCCATCATCTCTTGGTTGAGTTAAGATTGCTCCTATTGCTAGACTTGATGCATCAATATGAACATGGAATTTGATTGACTAGTTTGGAAACCTTAGGATTGGTGCTTCAACTAGTTTCATTTTTAATTTTTCAAATGATATATATGGCACTCTTCTATCCAGTTGAACTATTCATCTTCCCTTAATAGTTCTTTGAGTAGATAGGTCATATCTAAATAATATCTTATGAATTTTCTGTAATAGCCTGTGTGGCCAAGTAACACCTTGACTTGTTTTGGGTTTATTGGTGGTTTTAGGTCAAGGATAATTTTGATTTTTGCAAATTCGACCTTAATACCTTCTTTACAGATGATGTGCCCTAATAATATCCCTATGGGGGTCACAAATATGCATTTCCTGATGTTTAGGGATAGTTGAATTTGTCGACATCTCTCCAACATAATCCTTAGCCACTAGCCATGGTCCTTTAACATGGAGTATATTGTCCAATCATTAAAGTATACTGGCATGGTATTGTAATTATATTCTTGAAATGTTTTGAATACAATTCTAGAAAATACTACAGGTGCATTTTTTAATCCAAAAGGCATAACCTTATAAGCAAATGAGCCAAATTCACATACAAATGTTGTTTTTTTCTAATCCTCTTTAGCTATTGGCACTTGGTTATAACCTGAGAATCCATCTGTAAATGAGTAGCATTCTTGTACTGCAACCTCATTTAAGATTTCATCTATGTAAGGAGTTGGAAATGGGTCTGTCAGTTTCACTTTATTTAGTTCTCTGAAGTCGACACAAATTCTTAGTTTGGTCGGATCATGTTTCTTAGGTTGCAAAACCATTGGACTTTCCCATTCTGATTGGTCAATAGGATAGATGATGCCTGTTGCAAACATGTTATCAATTTCCTTTTTGACTATCTCTTTGTATTTGTGAGCTAGCTTATATGGCCTTTTCTTCACAGGTCGAACATCAGGTTTAGTGTCAATCTTCATTTCTCCCATTTCGTGGACTAATCCTTTGAGGTATTTATAATCTCTAGAAAATACATCTTGGAACTCTTTTAATAAGTTCACTATCTCCGTGGTCTGCTCTTCACTCTAGTAGTCACCAATATTTGCCATTTTTGGTTGGTCATCATTTGAGATGTCAAATTCTCTAGTTTTGACTTTAGCATTTAGCCATTCTGGTGATTTGGCTTCATTGATTGGTTGGCTTCCTTCTTTAAACTGGGAGAATGTGGCAAGGAAGTCAGCTGCAGACATTCGGTCAGTCTCCTCCTTGTCGATTGTTTCAACTTTAAGTACTTTACAAATAGGTTTGGTCTTTTCGACATGGTTTGATTTCCATCTAAAGCTTTTCCCTTCTGTATTTTCATTTCCTAACTATAGTATTGTCGACTATGGTATTGTCCTAGTTTGTATATTGTTATAGTTCCTTGTATGTCAGTTATCTTTTAAGGGTTTATTTTCTGTTGGTTGTATAAATTATTTAATTTGTTTTGTTGTTTCGACCAACTTTTCATTTTGTGGGATAAAGTTGAAATCTTGAATGAAATTTTCTCTGAGTTCATGCCATAAGAATGTTTCACCTCTAGATTCTTCCATTTTATACCATTTGTTTGGTAAGTCAGCGAGGGTTGATGGAAACAGGTGTGGCCATGCTCATTCATCCTTGTATCCAAGTCTTCTCCATTCTTTTTCACATGTCTTAATATGATCTTCTGGATTCTGTCCTTTAATGAATATGCGTATCTGAGCTTGTTTGGTTAAATTATTTCCTCCAAACCTTTCGACAAAGTAAGTCGAAGCTGATGACCAGGTCTGCAATTTTTTCTGATGGGTATCCCACCATCTAGCAGCTTATCCTGTAAACGTTTCTACTAAACTTTGTAGTAGACCATGTTCACCAATATTTTTGGAAACTTGTTCTATGTGCATGACTGGTGATTCTCGTTTCTTATATCTTGGTACTTGTTTAGTATTTACATTGGTAGGTTTTAAAGTAGGGTATTCCCTAATTTTCTTCTCAAATAATTTTGGGACAATGGACACTATGAAGCACTGTTGGGTGGGATTTTTCTGTACTTTTTGAATAGTCCAACACCCTCTTGCTTGTGTTTTGTATTTCTCAACTTTCCAATCATATAATTCTGTGTCTGAATTATAATTGACCGAGTCTTGATTACCTAAGTAGAGTTCACCATATGTGTTAGGTTCTTTGTAATCTTCGTTATTCTATATCTGGTAGAGTTGTCAGATATCAACTTCTTTGTTGATAGGTTCTATCCATGGTTATCCTTGGGATGGATGAATAGGTACAATGACCTTTTGTCAATTTCCTTTTAATTTGATTCTCTCTTTGTCCAGGGATATCGATGCTTTCATCTTTCTACCCCAAGGTTGACCGACTAATGCTAGGAAGGAACTAGATCCTTCCTTAGGGTCGATGATTTCAAAGTCGACTTTGGTCGAGATTCCTTTTATAGTTGTATCAATGTTTTTCTAGACTCCAATAGGTTTAATTAGGCCCTGTTCTGCTAATTTTAGGTATATACCTGACTCATATAGTCAAGGTCTGCCCATTTGTTCCCAAGTGTCATGAGTCATGATGTTTACTTGTGATCCAAAGTCGAGCACTACTTGTTGGACATGGTATCCTTCAATTTCTAGGTCAACAAGTGGGTTGGCATCACTTTTATCTTTTTTATTTAAATTGTAGATATTCTTTGTTTGTTTTTTGATGTTGTTGTGTTTTATTTCATATAGAAATTCGATGAACTAAGATACTGAGTTATCTTTTTGTACGAGCTGTATTAATTCTTTTATTGTGTTATGTCAATTCTCATTAATCTCTTCCTATTGTGCAAATCCTTTGAATACATTTGTTGCTTCTTTATATGTTTGTTTTTCTTTAAGTGGATCAGGGTAGACATTCTTCTCTTTTATTTTGCTGATTTTTGGGTTATCACTTCCTGTTTTTGTCCCTTGTTAGGTTACGATATGCAAATTCTTTGTGTTTATTAAATCATTTTTTTGCACACACGACAAGACATTAAAATTTTTCTTTTTATTTATTTTATCCAGCATGGTAGGGTAATCCTCTAGTGAGTGATCCCCTACTCCACAATGAGTACAAAATTTGAGGTTAGTTCTATCCTTATATGGACAGTCTGCATACTAATGTCCCTCCTTATAACATGTAAAGCATTAGATGGTCGACGTGGTCGGTTGTCTTGATTTCCAAAGAATCGACCTCGACCTCCGTAGCCTCCACATCGATTTTCATACCGGTGCTCGTATCTTCGACCTTCATATCTCTGATTGTTCTGATAGTTTGGTAAGTTGTTTTGCTCATTATTTTATGCAACTGCATTGGTCTGATAGACTGCATGATAGTTCTGTTGGTTCTTTAGGTTCAGATGGCAGTCGGCTGTGTTATGATTTTTAGTTTCACAGATTGCACACCAATACGCCTTGCTATTCTTCATGTTGAACGGGCAATCTTTTTTCGAGTGGTCCCCATGCTCTTGGAAGATGTCACAAAAACATTTTGTCTGCACGAATTGAACATCCTGTCGGCTGATTTCTCGTCGACAGTTGTCTTTTGAATGTCTGGTCGTCGAGCACTTCATGCACCAGATATCCTGACTTTTGAGGTTTAATTCTTTTAATGACTTCTACATGATCTCAAGTTGTTCTTCTAGTCTGTGATCATTGGATTATGCTAGTATGTCCTCATCCATTTCCACTTGGAGAGCTTTTGTAAGCTCATCTTCATAAGACTTGAATATTTCTAGACTTATCTGTCGGTGAATTTTCTGAGATAACCCTGCAAGAAACCATTGGATTAATAATTGTTCATCTATAACATAGTCTAGTTGGCTAAGAAGGTCTTTCCATCGCTTATCATAATCGTGGATAGTTTCTCCTGGATTCTGCGATGTTGTTTTTAATTTCTTTGCTGCTAGATGTTTTGCATCTAGAGTTTTGAAAAATGATAGAAATTGCACTTTGATCTCAGCTTTGGCTGCTTGAGGTTGTCTTTCAGAAAAGGTCATATACCAAGTTAATGCCCTTTTCCTCAAGGTACCGACGAACTGTGCCATCTGCTTGTCTTCGTCTGTAACTTGGTTAGCCTCCCAAGTCGACTCACAGATGAACCCGTGTCATCTGGGGTCCTCATTCCCCTCATATAGAGGAATGTGTGCTGACTCGTGACCCATGTTGGAATCATTGTCCCTGCTTTCAGGAGGTGGAGGTGGTGGAGGTGGGGGCGATGGGGTTATTTGATTATTCCTCTGTGCAGAACTATCGTCAACGGAACTTTCATCTCTGACGGTTGTTTTTGTCGTTTAGTCTTTGACTAGCAGTCGGTTGATTTCGACTTCTTCTGTCGATGTCCAACTGCAGTTACTTGTCCGCAGTTTTGAATGTTCTGTGTCCTTCAAAGCTGTATTTGGCAGGGGGGGTGCTCCTTCATGTGTCGGTAAAAGTAAGTGGATACTTAGGTTGGAAGGTACCACTTGAAAGGTAACCCAATTTTCTTCTTCGGGTCGATGAATAATGAGGTGTCTTCCAGTGTATGTCTCGTCGTCTACTCGGCTCCATATACCAAAGTCACTAGCTCCTAGTCGAAGGTCCTCTTCGACAATAGTTTGTATCTGGGTACGTGGATTCAATGGAGACAGAGTTGTTCCTTTTTGGGGAGCTTCTAATTGGAGAGCTTTTGGCTGCTCTATCCACGATTCTTCTTTCATAGGGGATGCCTCTTCTTCCACGGCTTCTTCTTGTCGGTCATGACCCGACTCTGGCTGATTTATTTCCTGGTCGGTCGCCCTAGTACTCATTCCTCTCTGCAGCACTAAGGCTCTTTCTCTTCTTTCTCCCCTCCTTTGTTGTCTCTCTTCCCTCTCTATTTTCTGAATGGCCGACATACCTTTATGTGATACTATCTTCTTGATTTCACTTTTGGTCAACTTGTCATTACTGGTGATTGGTATCTGATTTTAGTTGACTAGAATCCACTCCACGTTATCCCAACATATGACCAGCTACCCCCCCATAGCCTACCCGACGCTTTAGAAATCTCAGATAGTTTGGTCTACTTGCTTAGGAAGTATTCCCACTCCCTTTCTGCAATGAATTTTTCCCATCTCTTTTGTTTTTTTGCCTAGTTAGGGTTTAATGGTGGTCCGTGAAGTGATGGATGAGGTTCGACAATATCACCCGCTCCCTTCTCGATCAGGAACTTAAAGAACAAGGTCAGTAAGGAACACAGAAATTGCTGGGTGAGGTCTGTGTAAAATTTCTCCCTGATGGTTTCCACCGAAGTTCTGTCTTCTACTGCTTGCTCCTCGCAGAAGTCATCGGTGATTTTTTTGAACCACTACGACAAGTTTGTTCTCCCCCCTCAGATTAGTTTTTCTAGCAACTGTTGATCTTTAGTCTCTTTCAACTTTTTCATCTAGGAGTTTCTTTAGAAGTTGGGGAACTGATTCTACAAACTTCTCATGTGTCTCTATAAAGTATCTTGCTTTTTCTTGTGCGGTCGTTAATCTGTTTCTTCATGCGTAATTCTGCAAATAGTTTGCAATTTTACGTTCCCACCAGTCCTTAATCTCCTGTTCTGATATCATTTGTTTGCATACATCTCAGACATGTACTACTGGCAATAGAATCAATGTTGTAATCTCATAGATCACATAAGGTTACCAATAATACATACTAAAACATACATACATAACAGAGACAAGAGATAAGAACAAGTAGATGAATTAATAGATTATATTAACATGATTGGGTCCATACAATACAGAGAACTGAACCGAGTTCTCTTCTGGCTCAACAGCCTAATATATATGATTACAAAACAGTTACAAAATAACTACCTGTCGGTTCGGTGAACCGACACGACCTTAGCTGGCCGACCTAATCTCTAGTTTAGTAGGCTGACCTACTTAGTCAGCTAATCTACTAAGTTGACTGTCGTTCAAGTTGACATACCCACTTGCTCCTCCAATAGGCCTTAAAGTAAGTTGTTAACCATTTAGGGCCAAAATTGATGCCTCCAACCGCCACACATGACGTTGTAAGTGAATCCTTTGAATATTAATGGGGATATGCATGCCCTCACCATTTGTTGAGGACTAGGTATGCATATCAAGGACATGGGCATGGTCAGGGGAGGAAAATTTGGCCTTAGCCCCTAACTAAAGCTTCTAGGAATCCAAGGATACGAAGGATTCCTTAAAAAATCACACATGGAATTTCATAGGTATATTTGGACTGTGAATATGGATGTTAGTGGAATTATGTGGTTTTGAGCAGCAGGTATGGAACCTCCGAGACATGATTGGGGGAATATGGTTGTGCCTTGGGCCATAAAGGAATATTTGAGGAACCCATGTTAATGAACAATTCCTTGAAGAACCACACATGGGCTACTTAAGGTATGCTTGGTCTTCAAGAAAATATGCACATGCCTTTAAGAGATTTTAATCATTAGATATGAGCATTAAGGCATCAACATGGTCAAGGGAGGAAATAAAATACTTGATCCCTAAGAATCTTTTTGGAATCTATGGATACACATGCTCCTTACTCACTATCCCTCTATGACCTACTCATTGGCCATCCCTACCTTTTTATTTCCATCTCTCTCTCTCTCTCTATGTTTCTGAGTGCATGTGTGTTTCTTTCCTCCATCTCTCTCTCTCTCTCTCATATAACCTCCCTCTCTCTCTCTATCTCTATCTGTTTGTGTCCCTCCCTCACTCCCCATATCTTAGAACATCTCTCCACCTTGTTTATACCTCCCTCACTATCCCTCCCTACACCACTCTCTCTCTCTCTCTCTATATATATATATATCACCCCCCCTCCCCTCTCTCTCGTTATTTCTCACCCCTCCCACTCTCTCTCTCTCTATGTGCATGTGTGTGTGTGTGTTTGCCTCCCCCCTCTCTATATCTATCTCTATGTGTCTGTGTGTTCCTACCTCACTCCCCCTCTCTCATAACCTATATCCAACTTCTCTATACATCCCTCACTATCCGTCCCTCCATCACTCTCTCTCTATCACTCACCCCTCCTCCCTCTCTCTCTCTCTCTCCCCCTCCCCCCCCCCTGTGTGTGTGTGTTTGTTTGTGTGTGTCCCTCCCCCTTCTCTCTATCTATATCTAATTGTGTGTTTCACTCCCTCACCCCCCTCTCTCATAGCCTCTCTCCACCTATATACATCCCTTACTATCTGTCCCTCCATATCACCCTCCTTATCATTCACCCCTCCCCCCTCTCTCTTTTTCGCTCACCCCTCCCTCCCTATCTCCCACAAAATTTATGTGTGTGTGTGTGTCTCCTCCCTCTCTCTATATCTCTATGTGCATGTGTTCCCCTCCATCACTTTCCATGTCTCATAACCTCTCTCCACCTTCTCTATACCTCCTCACTACCCCTCCCTCCATTAATCTCTCTCTTTATTTCTCACCCCTCCCCTCTCCCTCTATCGCTCACCCATCCCCCTCTCTCCCACATAATCTGTGTGTGTGTCTCCCCTCTCATAAACTCCCTCTATCTCTCCCTCTCTCTCCACCTTTTATTTACCTCCCTCACTATTCGTCCCTCTATCAATATGTCTCTCCCTTCTCCCTTAATTTCCATCCCTCTATGTCTTAATCCATCTCCCCTATCCTCTCCCTCTTAACTTGTATCCCTCCCTCCCTATCTCTTTTCACCCTCCCTCTCCATGCTTCTCTCTCTCTCAAAACCTCCCTCTCTCTCCATCTCTCAACCCTCCACCCTTTGTCTTTTACACCATCTCTCTCTCTCTCTAGATATCCATATACATGTGTTCCCCTCCCCCCTTTATCTCCTTGTGTATATCCCTCATCCCCCCACCTCTCTCACACAAACCTTCTATCCCTCCCTCACTATATCATTCCTTCACTCTATCTCCATCCCTCCCTCACTATCTCATTCCTTCACTCTATCTCCATCCCTCCCTCACTTCCCCTCCTCCCTCTCTATCTTATTCTATCTCACACTCTCTCTACATCATTACACCTCTCTCTCTCTCTCTCTCTCTCTCTCTCTCTCTCTCTCTCTATTTTCAACTTATCCCTTCTCCTCAAATCCCTACCTCATTATGACCCCTATTCTTTGTTTTATCGCATCTCATTCCCATATCTTCAATTCCCCCTCCTTCTGCCTCTCTCCTCCAACACACCCTATTCCTCCTCTAATACTCCCTATCCACCTTTCCATTCACCTATCTTCTCTCTCATCAAACCATCACCCACTTCATCCCCTCTACCTTATCCCCCTTCATCACTCAAGTATCACTTACTGCTTCTAACCCTATATGTATTCAACACCTCTTCTGCTCCTAATAGTACTCTCAATCCCCACTCCCCTTCACCCTTGTAACCCATCATGTTATCATTCCAATCATCTTTCTCCACTTGAATTTACAACATCATCTTAGGACCTTGACCCTTCCCCACCCCCTCTTAACTATTAACCATACTCACTCGAAACTACAACATCCTCCTCGGACCTTGAACCTTCTCAACACCATCTCAATTATTAACCATCCCCACTTGAACTTACAACATCCTCCTAGGTCGTTGACCGTTTCCCACCACCTCTAAACTATTAACCATCCCCAAATGAACTTCTAACTTCCTTTTAGGTGTTGATGTAATTGTAACTTTGGAATATATTCTGATGTACATTATCATTGAATGTTGTTGTACCCCCATCGAAGATGTTTTTTCCTCCTTTCAGGATGTCATTATTGTGTATGGACTTTGAGGTACAACCTCCGTTGTAAGTCGGGGAAATAATACGCAGTGTAACATCATGTAATGTATTTTTGGAGTCTCTATAGGATAACTTGGCCCTGTTATGGTAAGAGGTCATCACCAGTCATGTACTAGGTCAATCACTTGAAAGGTATAAATAGGGAGACACCCTCCCTCATTCATACACACTTCACACTCACTCAATTTCACATGACAGCGAGAGAGAGACAAGGAAGATAGATAGATAGGTGTTGAAGACTTCTTATTACTGGGTTTGTTCATCTTATTATATAGTCTTTGTGATTGTACTATTATGATGAAGTTTGCAGGGTTTTCTCCTTTATTGTTTACCCAATGAAAATCTTTGTGTCTTGTGTATCTATTCTATCTTACGTATCTTGTTGTACTTTTCATTGTTTTAGATAAATATCCAAACTAAGCTAATAAGATCTAGAAAAACTAACATGTTATTAGAGCCTCTCTAAAATAAGGCACTATGCAGTAGGGAAAAATAGGGCTTCCTAGTTTAAGGTATTCTCTGCACATATAATCAAGAAGAGAGAGCTAGGCTAACCCTCCTCAATAGGGCACATCTTTTGGTGGAAGCAATTTCAAATTTGAAGAAATTTCAATTTTGACCCTGTCACTCATGTCGGGAGAAACTAGGGCATCAAGTTTCAGAGGCTTGGCACCTCAAACTTAAGAAAAGTACCATGCTTAGCAAATCGCATCAAGGAGGTTCATCTTTCTGTCCAAATATAATTCTCAAACTCTAAGTTTGGAAAGTTAAGGTTTCTATGACAAACCTGTTAGGATTATTAATCCTCCCTTATCAAAATTTGGTCATATGTCTAAATCGGGAGTCATGTCTAAATTGGGAGTCCATCCAGTCTATTTATAGTTATTAGTACCATTGGTTAAACTTGACCTAATTGGGGCACATGTTTCAGTTACCAAAGTGTTGGGAACACTAATTGAGGCTCACTGCCACTTATTGCACTTGATTGCATAAGTTTAGGAGTCTCCTAGATCAATTCCTACAATTTAGGAAGCAACTGGGAGTGCCGAAACCAACCAAGGTCAGTTCACTTCAGTTAATGACTAGTCAAGCCAAGTTAGGAGTCAGTTACATTCAGTTCTAGCTCTCTACATTCAGTTAAATAATGGTTTAATTAATTGCACACACGTGGGACGTTTTTCTCACCTACCACAGTCAGTTAACCATTACCTAATACTAAATGTAACACTTGGTTGTGTTTTAGAACTCCGGTTATGATTTAGACAAGGACAGTTAACTACTGGGTCCTTAACTTCAGTTGATGACTAGTCAAGCTAAGTTAGGAGTCAGTTACATTCAGTTAAATAATGGTTTAATTAATTGCACACATGTGGGGTGCTTTTCTCACCTACCACAGTCAGTTAACCATTATTTAATACTAAATGTAACAGTTGGTTGTTTTTTAGAACTTTGGTTATGATTTAGACAAGTATTGGTTACCTACAGTCAAGTAGAGTCATCAATTCGAACATCCTCATGTGGATTTGAATTGCTTGTGGCTATTAAAGCCATTTTACATCATTGTAATTATTATCTGGATTACTTTTTTGATTAATGAAAGCATTCACAGCTGCAAGCCTTTTGCACTGTTTCATTCTTCAATGGCTGAGTAAATTGTGAGATCTTCTTTGTGAGTTGTGTGTTTGTCTACAGATATATATGCTCAAATTTAACATGGTATCATAGCCTTGACGGACAAGGCACTTCTCCTACTCGGATCTCCTACTGGATCATTTTTTTTGTTTTGCAGGTACAACTTCGAAATGAATTCATCAGTTCCTCTTCTCACCCGATCCTTAGACTATTTTGAATGGAGGTTGAAGATGAATATATGTCTAAGAATACAAAAACTCTTTTCGGTGTCTATTGGACTCGGTAGAAATTCTTTTGAGAGTGACAATGACTGACTAAAAGCAAAGGATAAAGCTTTTGAAATAATGGAACTGGCTCTTTCTCCTAGCATGCGCTACCACAGTAGATCTATTAAAGATCCACAGGAACTCTGGGCAAGATTGGAAAGAACCTTTGGATGCACATGGAGCATCCTTGATCCAAAAATATTGGCCTCCACTCTCTCTGATGAAGTTGTTCAAGATGAAGAAGAAGTAGAAGCTTCTACACAGTCAATTCGAATTGAAGACAGTCTCCATGCAGTGACTCCTTCTCCTGATGCTCCAGAAGTTCATGAGATCTCTGATATCTCATATTCTCATATTGCTGAAATAGAAGAAGACATTCGAATCTCTGATATTGAAGAAAAATTCTGCTGCACTTCCATGCAAACATTCACCGGTGATTTTCCTTTAAATTGTGTGCAAAATTTACTAGTAATTGCTTCTGAAAGTGAAAAGAAATTTGATTTTTCTCCCTCTAATGTTGCTGCTGGTGTGCAAATATGTGATACCTTGGATATTTTGGAAGAAATATTAGACTACCAGAGTGATCCATTCGCTCCCCATGATCTAGTTGTTCCAGCAAATTCCTGCAGGATTGCATGCACCAAAATTCAGAATTTTGAAGAAGAAGAAAGCCGTGCATCCACCGTCTCGGTTAACCATTTATTTGAATCTGATATTAACCTTATTGGATCTGATATGATATTATTTAGATTTGATCTGATATTGCTTGGTTTAATATATCAAATTCATAATCATTCAGTACCGCTTGTAGCTGTTCTCATCAACGGTGTGAAGAAACAAGTACCGCAAGTCTCCTACAAAACTACTACTGGGGATTTGATTCCATTTCACAGTTTTGGATATGTTTTGAACCTGTTTAGATCTGATTTAATTTCTGATCTGATATTATTTGGTTCATATTTTAAAATTCAAAAGCATTCAGTCATGCTTGTAGCTGCTCTCACCAATTCCGGTGTGAAAAATCAAGTACCGCACTTTCTCTTCAAAACTGCTGATGGGGATTTGGTGTTAGTTTCCTCATATGAGGTTGCTGATATTTTATTATGTGATTCATTATCTATTTCAGAAGCTATATCAGACTATGGAGCTCCAGCATTCGCTCTCAACAGTCCCAGTGCTTCTCTACCATTGATCACATGCTCATCTTCTCACAGAACTAGTAAAGAGGAAGATTTTCTGCATCCACCTGGACACCTGCTCCTGACACTTGGGGCTGTTATTACCACTCATGGTTTTATATTCATGGCTGCAACATATCATTTTCTTGAGTGTTCTTCACATTCTCTGAATTCTCAAGAACCTTTCCTCACTTTTCAGTTGACTTCAGTTGCTCTACATGGGTCCAGTCTTCATCTGGCAGCTGTCTATATTTCTGATTTAGTTGAGCATATCATTCTTCTTCCAAAGAGGAAGATTCCTCCAGACATATGATGGAGAGGTTCACATGCCAGGCCCCAGGATACCTGTGCATAGAAGAACCAGATTGATCCTGATTCTACCTGCTTAATTAGAAGGGGGGTTTTTTTTCCCATTTGGTTTTTCCCCAAGCACCTTATTTTTGAGCAGTTACTTTACTTTACTTGATATAATGGGTGACCTATGGTCTTAGTTACCAGGGCCCACAGTTTGTCCAAGTTAGCATTCAGGGGGGGTGTTAGGATTATTAATCCTTCCTTATCCAAATTTGGTCATATGTCTAAATCGAGAGTCATGTCTAAATTGGGAGTCCATCCAGCCTATTTATAGTCATTAGTACCATTGGTTAAACTTGACCTAATTGGGGCACATGTTTCAGTTACCAAAGTGTGGGGAACACTAATTGAGGCTCACTGCCA
>LPNX010974049.1:305582-383537 GCA_001517045.1 Pseudotsuga menziesii
AAACCCTAGGTAATCCTGCTATGGAACGATGTTATACAGCTCAAATCAGTAAGATCTAAATCCTTGTTATTTCCAATTGAGGTTCTCATTTGAAAATATGGCTCACCATGCTCAGCTTGAGGACAAGCTTGGAGGGGTTGATAAATTTTGAGCATGGAAGTTCAAAATATCCATGATCCTTGAAGAGAATGATTTGAATCAGTACATCAATGAAGAATTTCTAAATCCAGAGGGAGATGAGGCTAAGACTACTCATAAGAATAATTTTGTTAAAGCCAAGAGAAACATTGCATATTCAATCAAGAATCACCCCATCCCCCATGTGTCATCATTCAAGACACCAAAGGAAGTATTTGATGCTTTGACAAAGATGTTTGAAGGATAGAACATCAACCGGAATATGAATTTAAGGAACAAGTTGAAGAATGTGAAGATACAGAATCCAGAGACTATACAGTCCTACTTCACAAGGGTTTCTCAAATCAAAGAAAAACTTGAAGTAGTTTAAGATAATGTCAAAGAAGGAGAAATTGTGATGACTACCTTGAATGGTCTCCCTAGATCATGGGAATCATTCATTCAAGGAATCTGTGCAATAAGGAATTTGATCTCTTTCAGTCGACTCTGGGAAGAATGCAGACAAGAATAAGTTCAACTTGTAACAAGAGAAGATAATATGAGAGAAATTGAATATCAATCTCTCACGGTTCACACCAGGACTAACTACAAGAAGAAGGAGAAGAAGGAGAATCATCATCACAACAAGAAGAAGGACAAGAAAAAAAATCACATCAAGACAGATCCTTCCAATGTTTGATGCTATACTTGTGATGAAAAGGGACACTTTTCAATATCCCATCCCATTAGGAAAAAGAGACACCATGCTCATGTTTCTAAGGATGATGATCCAACAAAAAAAAGATTCAAAAGAGAGAAGGATGATTTAAATGAAGAGTATGTATTAATCTCAACGCTTACTGGCACTATATCACATGGAAATAATGATTGGATTATGCATAGTGGGGAATCTAAACACATGGCAGGATACAAAGAATCATTCCCCAATATGTTTGAGCATGAGTCACCTCACAAGGTGAAACTTGGGGATGATTATCAATACCCCATAAAATGGATTTGAAAAGCTTCATAGAATATAGAATCTGGGAAATATTTAAAGATGAAGGATGTGCTATATGTTCCAGGATTGGAGAATTATATTCTCTCCATCACTACACTAGATGCAAATGAAATGAGAGTTTCATTTGTCGAATGCTAAGTTCTAATGTGGCTTAAAGGAAGGACAATATATGATGGAACAATAATTGGAGAAGAAGACAGAGGCTTATGCAAGCTAAAGGGACAACCTGAAAATTCATTGGTTCATGATTCAATAGGAACAACTGAAATATGTCATCGATGGATTGTACATGTGCACTACATAACACTATCAATGGCAAGCAAAGTAGTCTCTATACTTCCAGAGATCCAGGAAAAGCAGGAAGGAATTTGCAAAGGATATGCATAACAAAGGAATGCAAAGAAGACATTTCCCAGTAGTGAAAGCAAGGCTAAAGGAATACTGGAGATAGGACACTGGGATGTATGCAAACCCTTGTCTTCTAGCTCATTAAGAGGGTATGCATACAATGTTTCATTTATAGATGATTTCTCACGTAAGATTTGGATATATTTTTTGAAAGGGAAAAATGAAGTATTAAGTATTTTCAAGGAATATAAAATCTTGGTTGAGAACCAAACTGAAAGGAATATCAAGAATGTACAGTGATATAATGGTAATGAATTCACCTCAGAAGAATTCAAGGAACTCTACAAAGAGTCTGGGATTAAGAGGGAATTGAGCATTCCATAAAATCCTCAATAGAATAGGGTTGCTGAATGAAAGAACTGAACCATAATGGATGTAGCGAAAGCAATGCTACATAACGAGGACCGTCCTATGCACCTTTGGGAAGAAGAAAGAAGGAAAATCGTGTATGTACATAAATGTACTCCTCATCGAGTTCCTAGAAACAAAACTCTGGAAGAGGCTTTCATAGGAGAGAAACCAAAATTCATCCATCTTAGAATATTTGGCTTCTTGGTGTACATACATATCCTAAAGCAGAAGAGGACTAAGCTCAATCCTTCTGGGAGGAAGGTTATATTCATAGGATATAGTGATACATCAAAGTCCTACCAAATATACTTCCCAGGATTCAAGAAGATCGACATCAGTAGAGATGTAACCTTCGATGAAGAATTGACATACTTCAGATACAGAAGGCTACTTAATTATTCAATAGGTCCAATGTATGGAAATTGGAGAAGCAATTCCAGAAAATGATGAAGATTATGACATGGAAAAACCACAAGATCTGGTAGAGACACTTCTCGAGAAGGACTCCCACCAAAGGAAACCAACATGGGCACGAGAGATCATACAAGAAGCATAAAGCAAGCAGCACAAAGAATGGAAAAGGCCAAAACCTTACAACAAATATGTGGCCCTCCTATGTGAAATCATTAACAAAGAACCTTCCACTTATGAAGAGGCTGCATAAAAGAAAGAATGGAAGGATTCCATGATTGAGGAGTATTAGTAAATCATGAAGAACAATGTCTCGGAGATAGTTTTAACACCATAAAAGAAGTTTGTTGTGACTTTAAAGTGGATCTATAAGATCAAGCATGATTTAGATGGCAACATCGAGAAATACAAGGCATGATTTGTACCATGAGGATTATCACATAAGTAAGGCATAGAGTATGGGGATATATTTGCATCAGTGATGAGGTACACTTCCATTAGATCCATACTTTCATTGGATGTAGTTATGAAATGGAAGATACACTAGATGGTTGTCAGGGAAACATTCTTGAATGGTTTAGTCGAGGAGGAAGTGAACATGGAACAACCACTGGGATTCAACACATGAAAGGAAGACTCATGTCTGCAAATTGAATAAGGCCCTGTATGGATTGAAATAGGCATCGAGAAAACGGTATGTGTTATTTCCTACAACAAATCCCCATTTTGAATCATCAAAATAGGGGCCCCCTTTCACTAGTTTTACTAGCCATTCATCATTCAGGAGACTATCAAGTTGTAATTTCTTTGTTGTTTTGTTTGGATTGAATACATTTCTTTAGTAAACCTTGTTTTTTTGGATTTTTTGGAATTTCGGGACTTTTTTTATCTTTCTTCAAATTTTTGTTCAAAGTTTTCGATCCCCCGCTTCTGAAATTGGAAAGCAGAAATCCCTTTTTTGGAGCTATGTTGAAGTCAATTTTTTGATTTTCAAGTTCTAATATTTGGGAAACCGAAAACCTTATCTTTTATAATAAATAACACTCTATGTTTCCATTTTCGATATCCAGGTATCGAGAACCAGGGAAATTTGTTTTAGAGATATCTAGGTTTGGGAACCAATTTTAAAATGAATTAATATTTCATTCTTTGTTTAATTTTTTTTTTTTGTTGTATCTGGTGGAATCGACAACTAGCCGGTTTTGTACTCACGTGACACGGGGTTGATTTCGACTACTACCACTATAACCTCCAGGAGAATACGCTGACCCCCACAACGCATCTCAGGTTGCAACGAGGTTTGAACCATTAACGTGCTTAACAACCCATACACCTTAAAAAGTGCACGGTTTCCAATTGGTCTACACCTTGCAGGGTTTAATTAAAAATTTATTAAATTAAAAGAAAAAATCAAAACAATTCTTGCACAATCCAAAACAAAAAAAATAAAAATAATTCTTTCCTAATCCAAAACCAAAAAACAATGCAATTCTTACCTTCCATTGCATCCAAATGGTATGCCCTCTAATTCATATGCACTCTAAATCGATCTCCTTCCCTCAAAATGGATCTCCTTTCTCCAAATCGTATGCCCTCCAAATCGCCTTCCCAATATTTTTTGTTTTCATTTTGTGTGGTCTGTAATGCAAAATTAGCAAATAGAGGCCACGGGCTTGTGTTTTATTTTTCTTTTATGTTTTACATATCACCAGTACAAAGTTTTACATATCGCAAGTGCGATATATTGCAGCTGTGATTTGGAACACATCAAAACGCAAGTGTGATATATAGTCTAGCTTTGGTTTTAGGAAAGGTTTTCTTGAACCAAACCATCCATAACGCATATGCGTTATGGATTTGGTTTTCGGACTTGGATTTTAGATTTTTATAATGGCACTAAAAAGTGGAACCATCTTCATGCATGCGCTCTAGTCTCTATGTGGTTGTTAGTGCACTAACTAAGTCAATTGTCAATGTTATTTACACAAACAATAGAAAATTTTCAATTTTCATTTTGCTTGATAGTCATACAATTTCAATCCATGTTTAATGGATGTTAAAATGGAAGAAATGTAAGGTTATCCCTTTTCCTAATTGACATCTTAACAATTTTATGTGATAAATTGTTTTGTTGAATAATTTATGTCTAGATATATTTTATTTGAATTTGTTTTGGAATGCATATAAAATGAAGGAGAGACTTTACATTTTTTAACATGAAGACACAAACTTTAGAGCATGGAGAACCACTACTAAGATTTAATTGTTTTTCAAAATAATTCATGTATTATCAGGTTTAAAGACTGTGATTTGACTATTATCAATTGATTTAATTCCTAATTTATTTGTGACATATGTAAATTATAGTTACCATTGATCAGTCCCCCTATAGATTAATCCCTCTGAGCAAAGTGATTTTTTTTACTTCATTGAAAATGAGTATCCTACCTTAGTCGCATCAATGAATAAGATCATAATGGAACCTCAAAACCCAAGTGAAAGTATCCCAAGAAACGATAACATAGAGGAGAAAGATAAATCTAGGCTAATGGAGGTAGCACAATAAATGATTCATAATAAGGATGGGTTAGCCTAACCTGGAATAAACAAATTATTTTAAGAGGAGATAACCAAGACCACATGAAAGACCCTGAGAATGGGTTGAACTAATTGACCAAAAAATAAGAATAGGAGCAACACAAAGAGAAATACGAGAATAAGGAACATCCAAAACAAAAATAATAGAGAAACCTATTGAGGATCCCATGTAAGAGATACCACCAAATATTACTGCCAACTAGGTGCAATACAAACCTTCCACTTATTTTTTCAAATCCCACTTGGACCTTATTACGTGAATACATCTGATTTAAAAATTGAAATAATATCTATAATATCTAGTGGAAATTATGGAGGGGTGTTAGAAGAACTTTGATTTCATGCATTCCAATATGTTGATGTCCTAGAGTGCATAGGGACTACCTTTAGTACTACAATGGATAAGGATATAACTAAGGAAATAAGAAAGACATGTTCCACTTCTAAGAGGCATAACCACTAACACTAATGAATCCTATGGTGCAACTACACTCATTGGTGTCATAACCAAAAAAATATAACTAAAGTACCTATTGATGTCCTAATTTCCTAACTTTTGAATTTCTCAAAATGAAATCAAAGATGGGCTCACTCAAGTAGAAAGGGGCATAATACAAATGTGCATAGAGAATGGAAATATACATATACAATTGGACAATGTCATTCAAGAGGTAGAGGTTACATTTGAATATCGAGTTGAATCATTGCAAGGCTAGCTTGTATAAATATGGCTAGCCATAAAAGAATAGAATGCCTAAATAAAAAACTTGTGGGTCAATTCCCCTCATTTCAGATAGTCGACTAGCTACAACATGCAACATAGTAAATAAAAAAGGGTAAAGAGAAGATAAAAGAGATATGGAACATAACATGCTCAACATAACAACAAGATATGGCATATATACTCTAAATTCCAGAGTCAACTGCAATAGCAGTCGAGCATGTAACGGAAAGCTACCAAGAAGGAATCAATCAATCCAAAGAGATTGTCATTTTTCATCACCACACAAAAATGGATGAAGCATTAGAGGAAATTTCAACTCAAAATGGGCCTCCTAAATAAAATAATAAAATAATAGTTAAAATAATATTTATTAATTTTGGACAAAGAAAAGAAAAAAACTACTTTTTTTGTTCGTATTTTCAACATATCTCCCTGTGTTTTTACTCAAATTTCGATCGGGAGAGCTCATTAAATTCCGCATCCAACGAGCTCTCTGATCGAAATTTGAGTAAACACACAGGGAGATATGTCGAAAATATGAACAAAAAAAGTAGTTCTTTTATGATACCTATCCCCAAATTTATATTAAAATTTTGTTTAAGACCTATACAGGATTTCAAATTTAAATCAATTTCATTGGCTAACACACGATGACATGGAATTTAAATCAGGGTTGAAAGGCCATTTCGAGTTGACATTTCCTCTAATTTAGTCAAACAAATTGATCGAGTATCAAAACTAATCGAAGATAGATTTAACCAAGTACAACAACTGGAAAGAATACTAGCATAGTTGATATCATATATTTCTTTAATCTGATCCATTAATTTTCATGGGACTTAGTGAGGTGTAGATGATACTTATTCATATAATGGGGTTCTGGTATACATGTAGGTGGATGAGGAGGGTCCACTGTTGGATCTCTCAATTGTCATCTAACAATACACCTTAACATATATATCATTGTGCATGAGAATTGGGTTTCACACATAAATCATATGTATTACACAACATGGCCTCATCGCATGGGTTCCATGTGGCCCCCATATAACAACAACTCATGCATATCATCATATGTAAGAGGAGTTGGGTTCCTTGTGGCCTCCTGTATGAATTACATGATATGTAAGAGGGCATGTGATAATACAACATGAGTGGGCATAATCGTTAAGAACATGTGCTTCTTAGTAAGTGATCCATTATTATTACCAGCATAGATCCATCTTAAACTTGCATATACCAAGCAGCCAAAATTTCTTGAGTTGTAATTTTTTTTTTAAATCTTAAGCTTTTACATTTTAGAAAAATTTACATGAAAGTTTGAGTAGATTTATGTTGGTTTTATTTTTTTTTAATTTTATAAGTTGACATTAATTTTTTAATTACGCTGAAAGGTGTACATATTTTAGAATTTTGGGGTGGACTACCATCTATGATTTTTTTTCTATGTTCAAGAATGATACAAGTGTACCATCTAGATTGATTCTATGGGCGTCATCCAAAATTCATAATTATCAATTTAAAAAAAAAAAACTCATGTGAAAACTCCACTTTGTGGTAGTTGGAAAAAAAAAAATGTGTACTTCTTATCACACTTGGAGGGGTTATATTAACTCCAATATCTTTTATCTTAAATTTTAAATTAACTATTAGATGCAACTATTTAACTCCAATGATCATACAACTATAAGCTTAACAATCACAAATTAAGTAGTTGTTATATTATATTAACTCTTAGATTCAAGTAATTCACACATTATTTAGAAAAAAAGACATTATCAATGTGTCAAATATATGCCTTTTAAAGTTAATCTTATTAGTTCAATTATTGCTAATTATTTTTCATTTAATTTTAATTATTTTATTTTATGAATCTACATAAATTTATTTTATAGCTATTTTTATTTTCTCAAAATCAATTACATAACATAGCTCACAACAATGTAACGGATCTATAGCTACTCTCCATCTATCGACATGTATGATTGATTCTTTGTTGCAAATAATTCCATGATCTGTAAGAGGGTTTGTGAATCTTGCTGCAAACATTTACATCATAAACTCTCGACACTGACAATAGTTTTTATTAGTTTTTAATATCGCTGCATATTGTTTTCGTCATTTAACATCCTCATGCGTAGGATAAAAAACAACTAAAACGCCTCGCTTTCCCGGCGCTTTTTTTATCAAAACAGATCAAAATCTTTCCTTATTTTTACAATTTTGAAATTTTTGCTCTTGTAGTTGCGGATCCTAAAGTAGATAGTGGACTTTAAAACTACCCATGAAGCCGAAATTGCAATCAGAACCCTCTAAATTACAATTTTAGCAATGATTTATCTGCCGGATTCCGGCGGGTTGGGGGCGTTTTGGTTAGCGCTTATATTGCTCAGTGGAAAGCAAGCACGCTTTCTATAAAATAATATGTGACGCATCCGAAAGAAACCTAATCTTTCAAACCGTCCAAAAGGATCCTCACTTTATGAAAACGGGAGGAAAATCTCCACGCGGCAGGTTGACCATAAGTCTCCACTTAATTAATCTAAACAATTGTACTGTGCCCAAAATTTGTGACATAAATAATAACCGTTTCCTGTTATAATCTTCAGCCACGTTGCGGATCGTTCCAAAGCACAGTAATCCGCGGCCAATTTGAAAACAAGAATTCCATCGTTGTCTCAATTTATATGTCGGTTTTCAGAATCTGAATAGGACGAGGGAGGATGCCCTCGGTTCCTGTCCACAATGCCTTTTGGGCTCTAGAAAATGTCAAATGTCGTTCCAACAGCATTCTAAATGGCAAAATGTGACCGTTCCAATAGCGTTCGAAATGGAAATATATTGAAGATTTTTAAATGATCTTCTCGGTGGTTGGGACTCTCGATATTTTTACGTATAATCAAACCATATTTGTTCATCTCTTTTCCTGTGTCTGGTTGGCTATCTCTACTTCATCTGAATCACGAGCATGCAAAATCACGTTGCCTGTTCAAATTCCTCTTTCTATAAATGGTTACCGAGAAAATGTTCACCACGACATTCGAAAGTTAAGGGGCATAAAATCTCTATTATCTGATCAGACAGTGGATTATCTGATCATAGATCATACTGGATTGTCCTTTCATCCACATGGTTATGTGATCTTTATTATCTCTGTTTATTATCTGCCCTGGAGTATACTGGATTTTAAGCAGCGAAACTGTATAGTTTAGTCGATTAATTTTAATGGAAATCAGAACAGGGCGGGGAGCTTCTCAAGTCAAGTTGAACAAGAAGAGGAAGTCCAAATGAGGAAGGGTTCCTGGACTATCCAAGAGGATATGCAGCTTGCTGGGTATATACGCTTACATGGGGAAGGTCGCTGGATCTTTCTCGCCAAAGCAGCAGGTATGTACGAACTAAGTTCTGCTAAGAGGTATAATGTCTATGGTTTATAACACTACCAAGAACCATATTAATAATTAACATGATCAATATGTTTAAAATAAGTAGACAAGGTATATATCTGAATACATTAATATCATTTTTATTTAATTTTGGACGAAACTTATATAATCAATTTTATTTTGGAAAAATCTCATATAATTAATTTGTATGGTATATTTGTTTCATTTTGATAGATGAAAAAATATAGATAATAGTCCACCCTAGCCAAAACCAAGCCGACTAAACTTGAGTTTACGGCTCAGTTAATATTAAAAATTAAATATTTTCACGTCGACCACTCTTTCTTTTTCACTTGTCGGGTGAAACTTGTCTATCTCCCAACTAGACAAGTCTATCAACTTTGGTCGGACTTTCGATTCAACTTATTTACTTCGACTTACTTGTCAGTTCTACCAAATGATTTTACCTCGACAACTTGTCACTTCGAAGTGAGCGACCTCTAAGTCGGCTGACCTCTTTGAACTCTCAAGTCAGCTGACCTCTTCAACCTCTCAAGTGGGTTGACCTCTTCGACCTCTCAAGTCGGCTTACTCAAGCGACCTTGTCGGTTCACTTTGGTCAAAATCTAGAGAGTATTTTTATTAGTCTAAGAGACTTAAGAAATTACAAATGCTTTTCACATGTGAGTAAGATGAAGTGAAATAGACACATTAACAATTTCAAAGAACTTATGAAAACATATACCCAAATATGTAGGAAGACTTGAGTACACCAATGTGCCGTAAAACTTGGAACTTTCACCCGGTGATAAATTTATGGGTTCTTTGATCTTTCACTTAACTGGTAAAAGTAAACAACATTTACACAAGTAAATATCGAAATATTGTGCAGCCAAATAAACATGCATTCAACTATAATCTATTTCATATATATAACTATTGGGAAATAACAAAGATATTACAAACTTGTCTATCTAGATTTTCGACTGATCCTTTTACACAAAGCTTCTGCTCTTTGACTGAATCACATACACAAAAGCTTGAGCTTCGACTTCTGTTTTCTCTCATTTCTCACCGAGAGTTCTCTCTAGTGTCTAACTTGATTTACAATTTGCTTCTTCTATTTATAGGCAACCTGAAAATTGCTTCTACATGGATCGACTGATTCTCCATTAAAGATTGTAATAAGTATCTACCTAACAACTTAACTTCCGAAATAAATTCAACTGGTTTACATTGTCGAATCGTGGACTCTTCCCTCTTGTCAGATTGACCGAAAAGAACTTGACTGATATAGATTCTGATAGAGTCGGTTGAGAGTGAGGTACAGATCTGCGAGTGATTAATATTTCCAACACCCCCCCTTAATTATGAGCAGATGGGGATTTTTAAAACAAAATTTACAAAATGTTTCAGAGCTTAGACATGTTTTGTTTATGACAGAGTTCACTATGGAGAACTTGTCATTCCAAGATAATGACGTCGATACTAGAAAGTATCATTTGCCAATGGTTTTGTAAAGAGGTCTGGAAGTTGATCTTCAGACTTGAAAAATTCCAAACAAATTTCCTCGTTGTTCACCAACTCTCTTATGAAATGAAACCTTGTGTCGATGTGTTTGGTTCTCTTGTGAAACACATGATTCTTGGATAATGCTATGGCTGAAGTGTTGTTGCAGAAGATTGTTGTCGGTTCTTGATGGTTCGGTGACAAGTCTTTTGATACTCTCCTCATCTAGATAGCTTGACATGCAGCACTTGTTGCTGCAACATACTCTGGTTCAACTGAAGACATAGTTACTATGGGTTGTTTCTTTGAAGCCCATGAAACAACACCTGTACCAAAATGAAATGTGTACCCAGATGTATTTTTCCTGTCATCTATGCTGCCTCCATTGTCACTGCTTGCCAATGAGAGTCTTTTGGTGACTCCAAGAACCTTGAGATCATACTTACTCCATACATAATGTCTCGTCTTATCGCTGTCAAATACATAAGGCTGCCAATAAGCCTTTTGAACAGCGTAGGATCTACAGTGGATCCTTCATCATCCTTGCTCAATTTGAAACCTGTTATTACTGGTGTTGGGGCTGTCTTGCAATTAAAAATTCACTTGCATACTTAGACTATGATATAAAAATACCACTTTCAGACTGCTGAACTTCAATGCCCAGAAAAAACTTCATAAGCCCCAGATAAGTCATTTCAAATTCACTTTCCATGACTGCTTTAAAATATGCTATGCCAAAATCACCAGTAAATATTAAATCATCTACATACAGGAAGAAAATTAACATCTTACCTTGTGTCAAAACCCCAAATTTTTCGAAAAATTTAAATTTTTTAAATTTGCATATCATTAACATAATTTCAGTTAACTAATCATTTAATTAGTTATAAATTACTACATTCCTTGTCTGAAATTATCTGTTGGTTATGTTTAGTAATAGAACAGTTCTTTTCAGTTTACTGACTTTATTTTTTTTCGTCCACAAGGTGAGACTGTCATGCAAAACTAGGCTTACTTAGCTTTCAAGCTAATGCAGAAGTTTCCTGTTCTTACAGACTACAGGTAAGAGGTTTTGGTGCTGCTGGTCGCAATTCTAAAGTATTGAATATAAGTTCGCCGTAAAAGAAGAGCTCAGTAAGGAAATAAATGCTAACAAATTCCAATGCTTGTTGAGGTACATTTAATAACTGGCCTTCTTTCTAGTAGTTATAAAGTATGGTTCTTGATGATTATGGAAATATTTCGTATTATAGTCGTAATGTATAAATATGTTCTACTGATTCTTATAGCAGAGTATGAGCAATTTGAGCTATACAAACCATAGTATGCTTTTATTCGTAATGAATATATCACTTGGTAAAAGTAAACTGATATAAGAGTTAGGCAATACTGTTTCTATTTTCAAACTTTGATGTTTTAAAAGAGTTTACAACTTCACTTTAAGCTACTTTTCAAGAAAACTATAATTATTTTGATGCATATGATGCATGGAGTTTCTATTCACTCAGTCACTGTTTTCAAGCATATCTAGAGTTTATCTTCATAAACAAAAATAGATATCTTCATGAAATAGGATTTATCCTAATTCCTTTATGTACATAAACTGAACTATTCCTTAAGGGACTATAATCCACAAAAGAGTACATCTCTTAAATTTGTTATATAGCTTATCTATTTTATTTTGGTGGAACTTCTGGATAAGAGAAAAATTGTGGCTTACCTTGCCAAGTCATCGATTAAAGTAAAGGTTATTACCTTAAGCATAAACTATCTCTACATAAGAGTCACTACTTTTTTTTTGGTATCTTTTACCAAAAGTTACTATTTTTACCAATAGATAAGTCATGGAAGTTATTAAGAACGATAGGACCATTGTCATAGTCTTTACCCTATAAATCTCCCTTAAAATATTCTAGAGTATCTTTTGTGTTGAGCTAAAAAAAATTGATTGCACTAACATTTCATAATGCATAAAAACAAGTATAAGGTATGAATTAAGAGGCTTAATCAACAATCATGTTCATGATCCAATTATAGGTTATCCCTTACCTTAAGTTCTTAAAACTCAATAAAGGAGTTACCTCTTTTATAAACATTTATAAGCTAGGTTGAACATTTTATTTACCTAGCAAAGGGTTATATTTATAATGATGTCATGAAAGAACTTTCATTTACCTTTGATTTATGTTTACAAGTATACGGTTATAAATCTCTTTTGTATAAATTACAAGTTTAGTTTTTGCACTAGAAACGATCCACAATATGCTCTACATAAGTTTAAACTTGTTTTACGTTGATAGACATCATGATTTACAAAGAAAAAGGGTTGTAAGTCCCATGCATTTTTGATGATCATTGACATAAGTGTTAATAATAACAATTATTGTGTTCTTTTTTTTTCATGCAGCATCGTAAGTTTGACGAAGAGGCTAGACTATAATTGTTCCTCCGATTAATAATAATTGGTGAAAGTTTGTTGAGCTCGCCAGAACTATATGTAAAAACCTACTGCATGCAAAAATATCCAAATGATAACGTGGCAGTGTTATGTCCATGCAATTCACAGTTAAAAGGATAGTAGGTAACCTCAAATCATCAGTATGTCCTTCGTCTTCGGTTCCTTCTGCTCTGCTGAGACTTTCTCGCTTACAAATTTCTCTTACCTTGTATGTTAGTGAACTTCTCCCTTGCTGTTCTCCCTGTAGATTCATCCTGAAACTTGGCAGAGTAATAATATTCCCGATAATGTCTATTGCTTAGGTTTTGGCACTGACATTTCCTTCAGGGTTTCGAAGCCAACTCCATTCTTAACTTTCTGGTAGTGACGAGGGTTTTTCTCTTTCTCCTAGGCCATGTACTGAAAGTAGGGGCCTCGTACCTTGGTGTTGTTGGTCGTAGGGTTTACTGTTAACTCGTTTTCCTCCTTGCTGGGAATTTAACGAAATCCCCAGGTAAAAAAAAAATGCTTACAGTACCAGCTTGCCTTTATATTTGCCCGTTGTTGGTTGTGGTTCATAATAGCGAATCCTTCCTTCCTTGCCACAGATGAGGGTATCCTTTTTCCTTGCGCTGGTGGTTGTGTTATGGTTCATGGACGGCCGAGCTACAGTAACATATTAGGTAAGCAGGAAATATTTCTTTCATTTCAGTTTATTTCCATTAATGGTTATATAATTTATAACGCGTTTAACACATTAGTTAACCCTTTTTATAGGTATTGGCCTGTCTCCTCCTTGTGCGGTTAACAACGAGTGTGAGGCAACAACATACAGGTCACGGGTAAGCCTGGTTTACCATGGCAACTTCTCTTTGTCCAAACCCTTTTGGGTTTATATGGATTTGCCGCTGCGGCTTGAAAGACCCTCATGGATTTTGGTTGTTTGCTTCGCCATTTTTCATGGCTAATAAGACCCTCGCTTACAGCAGGGCTCTCCGGCTTCGGCCGTGAATGTATATTTTGTTTTGTATATCTAAACTGTGTTTATAGTAAAGGAACAGGTTATAAGCCTTCATATGCAATTTCTTAGTACGACCGTGGGTTATTGTTACGGAACTGGTTTTTACAGTCATTACTTTTGTATATTCTGAATGAATAGGATTTTTACCCTAAGTTATTATATAAGTATTAATTACTGTTTTCCTTTTCTACACTTCCTGTTACTTACACTATTGAAATTTCGAATGCTTACTTATGTTTAATTTATAATACGACTGTGAATAAATACTGTTAGCTCCACTGTTTGTTAATTTACTTGTATAAATTGGATTTTATAGGGTTAAACCCTATTTGACAGTAAGAGAAATACGTACTTTCCTTTCTTCTAAAAAAAATCTATGTTAGTTTGTAATATCCTTTTTGTAAGTATGGGTTTATTAATTAAGTGTTACAATAGTTTCTAAGCTCGATAGTCGAGCATTCTACTATTCGGTTATTCATTAATATCGTTAGGGTTTCTATACTTAGTTTAAAATATTGACTTGCATATTAATGAGAAATCGTAAATGTTGAAAATACAGTTTATATCCTTTAATTGGAATAAGTTTTTATACTCCCTTTCTTTTTAACAAAGGGCTTAAGTATTATCTATCTATCTTGTACTGTCAGTTTACTTGGTAGCACTGTAAGTATAATTAGTTCTGGAATATACTTACAGTAATAAGAACACTACTTAAGGTTAATAGTAATAATATTCCTATATTGCATAAATAAAGTACATTACTACTAATATAATAACTATATTATCTCTCTGTGATTACTATAGCCTCTATATTAATATCCTTAGTTTATTTTATAAGCACACATAAGGATAGTATTCTACTGTTTATTCCATGTGTTGTTTATTTAAATACTTAGTAATGTTCAGTAAATATTTAGTTTGTCCTAGTAGTTATGATATTTATATATACAAAAGAAAACAATTAACACTATCTAAAAACTATCACGTAAACATATATGTAGTAGCATTCGATTACAATTTAAGAAAGATAGATTCATACTTCTGGATATTATTCTAGCTTAGTTTAAGATAAGCAAAAATAATGTAAAGATTACATTACCTCTCGTATATAAAATTTAATTAGTTTGTTTTGAGAGTAGAATCTACTCCATATTATTTAATTCTACTTTCAGTTCTATTATTAAACTTAAAATAGTGCAGTTATTCTAATTTGAAAGAAAGAAACTGTATGGTAAAACAATATTAATAAATCTAGTCTAAAATCTACTCTTCTATTTATTCCTTACAATAATAGAGTTACTGAAAGCAAAATACAGTACAAGGAAGTAATTTTTAACTAAGAACTCATACAACTATCAATAAAATATCCTTTCTGAAAATAGATAAAGAAACAAACTACTACTCTGCAATCTTATCATGCTATCTTTATTTAAATTTTACCCCTGTGTTGGAGTACGGTCTGGTAAACCCAGATGTGGAAAAACACAGTGGGTCTTTATTTTTTTATCAAAAGATTCCATTACTAATAAACTAAAACATTTACATCACTAAACCAGTTAACTCTTATATCATAAACTACAAACATAACATTCAACCATTCTCAGTATTTAAACAAAGACATTTAAGTGACAAAACCTGCTTGATCTTAGGACAACAACAGCAATGGGAGGCCGTTCCTCCCTACCAACTCCTGGAGAGCACTCAAACAGCGACTCCTCAGGACCCCCGAGCTTGCTCTGGTCTCCCTGGCTGGAACTAGGTGCATCAACAGTCAGATACCAGTCTTCAAACTCAGTATTAATCCAGAACTTATCAGTAAGTTCTCCCAGCTAACAAGCTGTAATAAACCAAGTTACTGCAGCATTCCTCTCAGAACAACTTCCTTACCGTTTTTCCCTCTTTCCTCAACGAATTTCTTGAATATCATTCACCTGAATGAATTCTCTCTGGAAAATATCTGAGCAGCCTTAGCTCTATTCATTGAGTACTTTTAAAAGATTGCTTAGGTATTTTTGGGTTAGTTGTCATTTAATGAGCCACCTGCTCTTATCCCACTTTCTTGGGGGATCATGACCCCAATTATAGGGAAGTTTCCACCTGCAACTTAGGAAGTGTTTGAGGATACTGCCACTTGTCTTTTGCCCTCCGCCTAGTTCCATTCACCAGTTTGACCAGTAACCTCTTTTTAACAGCTCTCCCATGCTTTTGTCTCCACAATTTCTTTATGAATAATAAAATATTATGAATTACATTCCACTTCTGTTGACTCTGCTGAGTCATCAGTTCCTACTTAGCATTAAATTTAATATAATGTCTCAAGAATATAATTAAAACAATTAACATTATTTTACAAAATTGGGGTATGTGACATACACACCCCCTTAAAATGTAACATCATCCTCGATGTTACTTATTCTTCATCCTCTGCAACCTCCTGGAACATATTCGGGTATGCTTCCCGCATCTTACTTTCCAGTTCCCAGGTAGCTTCTTCAGGACTAAGGTGCTTCCATTGCACCTTCAACTGTCTAATTGGGCAGTTCCGCAGAGTAATTTCCCTCCTCTTGAGGATACAGTCCGGTTCCACCAAAATTTCTCCTTTTGGTTCCACCTGTACAACATTCCAATCAATCACATGAATAGCATCATGAACATACTTTTTCAGAACAGAAATATGGAAAACATTATGTACTTTCAAGTTAGGTGGTAACGCTAGCTGATATGCAACTTGACCAATTCTGGACAAAATTTCAAATGGACCACAGTAACATGGTGCTAGTTTTGCACAACTCCCCAGTCTTAGAGAGATTTTCTTTGGTCTTACCTTTATAAACACGTGCTCACCTACCTGGAACTCTTTGGGAGTTCTTTTTAAATCTGCTTGGCTCTTTTGCCGATCCTGTGCTACCTTCAAATTTTCCTGCACTTGTTTCACAATCTGTTCCATTTCCTTCAATAATTCAGGTCCTAACACCAATCTATCTACTGGATTTCTCCAGGAGATAGGAGTGTTGCATTTACGCCCATACAAAATTTCAAATGGACTAAACTTAGCTGATGAGTGGTAGTTATTATTATATGCAAACTATGCTAAATGCAAGTAGTCCTCCCACTTACTTGGCTGATCCTTAACACACATTCTTAACAGATCTTCCAGCACCTGCTTCACTCTTTCAGTCTGTCCGTCTTTCTGCGGATGGAAAGAGGTGTTGAAATTCAGTGTTGTGTTTAATCCCTTAAACAAGGATCTCCAAAAATTCCCTGTGAATTTAGGATCCCTGTCTGAAATGATAACCTTAGGTGCTCCATGTAACCTAAAAATCTGCTTAAAAAATATATCAGCTATATTAGCATCCTTGTAAGTAGTTTTGACAGGAATGAAATGTGCTGCTTTACTTAGCTTGTCAACCACCACCATGATTGAGTCATTTTGATTCTGATTTCGGGGAAATCCAGTAATAAAATCTAAGCTGATTACTTCCCATTTCCAACTAGGGATAGGAAAATGTTGCAGTAACCTAGCTGGATGTTGGTGTTCGATTTTCACTTGCTGACAATCCAAACATCTTGGTATGTACTTAGCTACTTCGGATTTCATATTAGGCCAGAAATATTCTTTTCTAACATGGTTACAGTCTTTTGGTAGCCTGGATGTCCTGAGTAAGGTGTTTTATGAACTTCATCCAGAATTAGCAACTTGACCTTAGGCACATTAGGCACATACAGTTTGTCCTTGAATAATAAAAATCCATCTTTATTTAGACTATAACCCTTTATAAAGATTTCTGTAGGTTCTTCTTTAGCTGTAATTTGTAATTTTTGATAAATTTCATCCAATTTTACCCCTTCGGTAAGCTGTTCATTTAAATCAAAAGCATAAGTGTTGATTGCTGCTGTAAAGTTCAGCTTTGTATTTCTGCTTAAAGCATCAGCCACCTTATTTTATTTTCCTTTTATGTGTGGAATTTTCAAGTCATATTCACTTAAGAAAGCTAGCCACCTTGCTTGTCTTGCATTTAAGTTGGGATGATCTAAAAGGTATTTCAGACCTTTATTATCAGTCATTAAAATAAACTTTCTTCCTATTAAGTGGTGTCGCCACATTTTTAAGGCATGTATAACAACTGCAAGTTCTAAACCATAAGTTGCATAATTATTTTCGTGGATTTTTAATTTCCTGGACTCATAGGCAATGACATGCCCGTCTTGAGTTAGCACACCACCTAACCCATCATTACAAGCATCTGTGCATACCACGAAATCCTTGTTAGAATATGCTATTCTTAGAATAGGTGCAGTTGTTAATAAGGTTTTTAATTTCTTAAAAATTTCTTCACACTTTAAGTTCCAATCGAATTTCTTACCTTTCTTTTACAAGGAAGTGATTGGATTAGCTATTTTTGAAAAGCCTTCAATGAATCTCTGGTAATAACCGGTAATTCCCATGAATGACCTAACATCTGTTACGTCTTTTGGAACTGGCCAATCTTTGATAGCCCGAATCTTTTCAGGATCGACTGAAATCCCTTATTTAGTCACTACGTGACCTAAATACTGGATTTCATCCTTAAAGAAGTCACACTTCCTAAACTTCGTGAAGAGTTGTTGCTCTCGCAACTCTTGTAAAACTATCCTTAAGTGTTCTTTATGTTCTACTTCATTTTTAGAGTAAATTAAGATGTCATTGATAAACACGACAACAAATTTATCTAAGTATTTATGCATTATATTATTTATTAAACACATAAAGATAGCTGGGGTGTTGGTAAGCCCAAATGACATTACGACAAATTTGTAATGTCCATACCTCATTCTAAAGGCTGTCTTAAAAATATCTTCGTCTTTTATTATTACCTGATGATACCCTGACCTCAGGTTTATCTTTGAGAACACCATAGCTCCACGTAGCTGATCAAACATATCATCTATGCGGGGCAATGGATATCTATTTTTAATAGTCGTTTTATTTAGTCGACGGTAGTCTATGCATAATCGCATAGTTCCGTCCTTCTTTTTGACGAAGATGACTGGTGCTCCCCAAGGGGACACACTGGGTCGAATGTACTTCTTATCTATTAATTCCTTTAACTGTGATTTTAGCTCATTAAGTTCTAAAATATTCATACTATTCGAAGCTTTCGAGCTAGGTACAGCACCTGGCACCAACTCAATAGTGAAATCCAGTTCCCTCCTGGGAGGTAATCCTAGAATTTCCTCCGAAAAAACATCAGTAAATTCGTTTAAAACAGGAATATCCTCTATTTTTAATTTATCTTTTTCAGATTTACTTGCCTCATCTGTAATAGTTACAGCATAGGATTTGCACCCTTTTCTAACTGCTCTTTTAAGTTGTAAGGCAAAAATCTGCCTGATTACAGTTTTCCTAGGAATACCCTTCACCTTTACTGGTTGTTCATTATTATTTACGCACATAAAGGTTTTATCATAACAGTTTAAAACTACCTTGTGCTACTCTAACCAATCCATACCAATCAGTAAATCATACGAGCCAAGTGGCAAAACATTAAGCTTAACTGTAGTTTTAAAATCATCCATAAGTAAAGCACATTCTTTCACATAACATGTTACTTTCCTTTTTGCCCCAGTGGCTAATTGAACTAACCAAGAACTATCAAACTTTTCAACAGTGAATTTACACTTTTCCACTATCTAGGGTGAAATGTAACTAAGACTAGCTCCTGGATCAATTAAAATGGTTACATGGGTTTGATTAACCATACCTTCCACTTCCACCATGGAAGTCTGATAGTCAGCTTGGCGGTTCTCGAAAGCTGCATTTATTCTGGGCATAGTCCTCACAAATTCTCCAATGGTCATTTCATCCTGCACAGTGTGAATATTGCTATTTGACTTTTTCCGATTTGGGAAAACTGAGGCATAGTGCGGGCCATTGCATTCCCAACACTTAACAGGCTCCTTCCATTCAAAATTCTTAGTGAAATTCCCATGATTGTTTGTAGCTTCCTTTCCTTTAGAGTTACTGGAATTATTAGAATTATTAGAAGCACCATTTCTATTTCCCTGGAAGTTCTTACTATTATAATAATTTCTGTTCTTATTATTCTTGAAATTCTTTTGGGGTACAAATTCCTTTTTCTTGAACTTAGGCTGATTATTGTTCTTTTTAGCCTTCTAGTTGGCTATACATTCTTTCTTCTTGTTCTGTTCAAAAAAAAAAATTCTTTCCTCATGGCTTCTTCTAGAGTCTTCGCGTTATCATACTCGATTCTGTCCTTGATGTGATATGGCAGACAGCTGAGAAACCGCTACACTTTAGGTTTCTCATCGACTAAATAAGGTACATACCTTAATAAGCTTAAGAATTTACTGTTTAAGTCCTTCATAGTCATGGATCCTAACTTTAATTCATAAAATTCTTTAGCTCTTTCTTCATAATATTGTTCGGACATAAATTTCTTCTTGAAGTACCTTTTAAAGGTACTCCAATTAACTTGTTTTTCCTTGATCCCCTTGACTCTTTTCAGATCTTGCCACCATATGTCTGCTTTTCCAGAGAGATTATAGATGGCCATTCTTGCCTTCAGCTAATTTGAATAGTTGTATATCTGAAAATACTTCCTCATCCCGGATAACCAAGACTCTGCTTCCTCCCCTTTTTCGGTCTCTCCGTTGAAAGTTAGGGGCTTTATTTTTTTAAACTCCCCAAAAATCTCTTCATATGGCATGTACTTCTTCTTTCTGTCATACAACTCAGCCTCACTACTGTCACTAGTAGTCTAATAGCTTTGTTGTTCCTTGAACCCTTCAGATGATGAACTGCTTTCAGCTTTAGACAACTTCATCTTTTTAGATCCTTTCTGATGGCTAGCTTCCTCATATTCGGATCTTTTGCTCCTCCCTTCAGTTTGAAATTTTTCCATCAAAATTTGGTTCAATTCTTCTTGAGTCAGTCACTGTTTTCAAGAATATCTAGAGTTTATCTTCATAAAAAAAAAATAGATATCTTCATGAAATAGGATTTATCCTAATTCCTTTATGTAAATAAACTGAACTATTCCTTAAGGGACTATAATTCATAAAAGAGTACATCTCTTAAATTTGTTATATAGCCTATCTATTTTATTCTGGTGGAACTTCTAGATAAGAGAAAAATTGTGGCTTACCTTGCCAAGTCATCGATTAAAGTAAAGGTTATTACCTTAAGCATAAACTATCTCTACATAAGAGTCACTACTTTTTTTTTGGTATCTTTTACCAAAAGTTACTATTTTTACCAATTGATAAGTTATGGAAGTTATTAAGAATGATAGGACCATTTTCATAGTCTTTACCCTATAAATCTCCCTTAAAATCTTCTAGAGTATCTTTTGTGTTGAGCTAAAAAAAATTGATTGCACTAACATTTCATAATGCATAAAAACAAGTATAAGGTATGAATTAAGAGGCTTAATCAACAATCATGTTCATGATCCAATTATAGGTTATCCCTTACCTTAAGTTCTTAAAACTTAATAAAGGAGTTACCTCTTTTATAAACATTTATAAGCTAGGTTGAACATTTTGTTTACCTAGCAAAGGGTTATATTTATAATGATGTCATGAAAGAACTTTCATTTACCTTTGATTTATGTTTACAAGTCTGAGATTATAAATCTCTTTTGTATAAATTACAAGTTTACTTTTTGCACTAGAAATGATCCACAATATGCTCTACATAAGTTTAAACTTGTTTTATGTTGATAGACATCATGATTTACAAAGAAAAAGGGTTGTAAGTCCCATGCATTGTTGATGATCATTGACATAAGTGTTAATAATAACAATTATTGTGTTCTTTTTTTTTCATGCAACATCGTAAGTTTGACGAAGAGGCTAGACTATAATTGTTCTTCCGATTAATAATAATTGGTGAAAGTTTGTTGAGCTTGCCGGAACTATATGTAAAAACCCAGTGCATGCAAAAATATCTAACTGATAACGTGGCAGTGTTATGTCCATGCAATTCACAGTTAAAATGATAGTAGGTAACCTCAACTCGTCATTCTGTCCTTCATCTTCGGTTCCTTCTGCTCTACTGAGACTTTCTCTCTTACAAATTTCGCTTCCCTTGTCTGTTAGTGAACTTCTCCCTTGTTTTTCTCCCTGTAGATTAATCCCGAAACTTGGCAGAGTAATAATAGTCCCGATAATGTCTGTTGCTTAGGTTTTGGCACTGACATTTCCTTCAGGGTTTCGAAGCCAACTCCATTCTGAACTTTCTGGTAGTGACGAGGGTTTTTCTCTTTCTCTTAGGTCATGTACTGAAAGTATTGGCCTCATACCTTGGTGTTGTTGGTCGTAGGGTTTACTGTAAGCTCGTTTTCCTCCTTGCTGGGAATTTAACGAAATCCCCGGGTAAAAAAAAAAATTCTTACAGTTCCAGCTTTCCTTTATATTTGCCCGCTATTGGTTGTGGTTGATAATGGCGAATCCTTCCTTCCTTTCCACAGATGAGGGTATCCTTTTTCCTTGCGCTGGTGGTTGTGTTATGGTTCATGGAAGGACGAGCTACAGTAACATCTTAGGTAAGCAGGAAATATTTCTTTCATTTCAGTTTATTTCCATTAATGGTTATATAATTTATAACACGTTTAACACATTAGTTAACCCTTTTTAAAGGTATTGGCATGTCTCCTCCTTGCGTGGTTAACAACGAGTCTGAGGCAACAACATACAGGTCACGGGTAATCCTGGTTTACCATGGCAACTTCTCTTTGTCCAAACCCTTTTGGGTTTATATGGATTGGCCACTGCGGCTTGAAAGACCCTTATGGATTTTGGTTGTTTGCTTCGCCATTTTACATGGTTAATAAGACCCTCGCTTACAGCAGGGCTCTCCGGCTTCGGCCGTGAATGTATATTTTGTTTTGTATATCTAAACTGTGCTTATAGTAAAGGAACGTGCTATAAGCCTTCATATGCAATTTCTCAGTACAGCCGTGGGTTATTGTTACGGAACTGGGTTTTACAGTCATTACTTTTGTATATTCTCAATGAATAGGGATTTTACCGTAAGTTATTATATAAGTATTAATTATTGTTTTCCTTTTCTGCACTTCTTGTTACTTACACTATTGAAATTTCGAATGCTTACTTATGTTTAATTTATAATACGACTGTGAATAAATACTGTTAGCTCCACCGTTTGTTAATTTACTTGTGTAAATTGGATTTTATAGGGTTAAACCCTATTTGACAGTAAGAGAAATACGTACTGTCCTTTCTTCTAAAAAAAAATCTCTGTTAGTTTGTAATATCCTTTTTGTAAGTATGAGTTTATTAATTAAGTGTTACAATAGTTTCTAAGCTCGATAGTCGAGCATTCTACTATTCGGTTATTCATTAATATCGTTAGGGTTTCTATACTTAGTTTAAAATATTGACTTGCATATTAATGAGAAATCGTAAATGTTGAAAATAGAGTTTCTATCCTTTAATTGGAATAAGTTTTTATGCTCCCTTTCTTTTTAACAAAGGGCTTAAGTATTATCTATCTATCTTGTACTGTCATTTTACTTGGTAGCACTGTAAGTATAATTAGTTCTGGAATATACTTACAGTAATAAGAACACTACTTAAGGTTAATAGTAATAATATTCCTATATTGCATAAATAAAGTACATTATTAATAATATAATAACTATATTATCTCTCTGTGATTACTATAGCCTCTATATTAATATCCTTAGTTTATTTTATAAGCACACATAAGGATAGTATTCTGCTATTTATTCCCTGTGTTGTTTATGTAAATACTTAGTAATGTTCTGTAAATATTTAGTTTGTCCTAGTAGTTATGATATTTATATATACAAAAGAAAACAATTAACACTATCTAAAAACTATCTCGTAAACATATATGTAGTAGCATTCGATTACAATTTAAGAAAGATAGATTCATACTTCTGGATATTATTCTAGCTTAGTTTAAGATACGAAGCAAAAATAATGTAAAGATTACATTACCTCTTGTACATAAAATTTAATTAGTTTGTTTTGACAGTAGAATCTAGCCCATATTATTTAATTCTACTTTCAGTTCTATTATTAAACTTAAAATAGTGCAGTTATTCTAATCTGAAAGAAACAAACTGTATGGTAAAACAGTAAATAAATCTAGTCTAAAATCTACTCTTGTATTTATTCCTTATAATAATAGAGTTACTGAAAGCAAAATACAGTACAAGGAAGTAATTTTTAACTAAGAACTCATACAACTGTCAATAAAATATCCTTTCTGAAAATAGATAAAGAAACAAACTACTACTCTGCAATCTTATCATGCTATCCTTATTTAAATTTTACCCCTGTGCTAGAGTACGGTCTGGTAAACCCAGATGTGGAAAAACATAGTGGGTCTTTATTTTTTTATCAAAAGATTCCATTACTAATAAACTAAAACATTTACATCACTAAACCAGTTAACTCTTATATCATAAACTACAAACATAACATTCAACCATTCTCAGTATTTAAACAAAGACAGTTAAATGGTAGAACCTGCTTTATCTTAGGACAACAACAGCAATGGGAGGTCGTTCCTCCCTACCAACTCTTGGAGAGCGCTCAAACAACGACTCCTCAAGACCCCCAAGCTTGCTCTGGTCTCCCTGGCTGGAACTAGGTGCAGCAATAGTCAGATACCAGTCTTCAAACTTAGTATTAATCCAGAACTTATCAGTAAGTTCTCCCAGCTAACAAGCTGTAATGAACCAAGTTACTACAGCATTCCTCTTAGAACAACTTCCTTACTGTTTTTCCCTCTTTCCTCAATGAATTTATTGAATATCATTCAATTGAATGAATTCTCTCTAGAAAATATCTGAGCAGCCTCAGCTCTATTCATTGAGTACTTTTAAAAGATTGCCTAGGTCTTTTTGGGTTAGTTGTCATTTAATGAGCCACCTGCTCTGATCCCACTTTCTTGGGGGATCATGACCCCAATTATAGGGAAGTTGCCACCTGCAACTTAGGAAGTGTTTGAGGATGCTGCCACTTGTCTTTTTCCCTCCACCTAGTTCCATTCACTAGTTTGACCAGTAACCTCTTTTTAACAGCTCTCCCATGCTATTGTCTCCACAATTTCTTTATTAATAATAAAATATTCTGAATTACATTCCACTTCTGTTGACTCTGCTGAGTCATCAGTTCCTACTTAGCATTAAATTTAATATAATGTCTCAGGAATATAATTAAAAAAATTAACATTATTTTACAAAATTGGGGTATGTGACACCTTGCTCATCAACTTTGGTGTACAAATTCGGTTCACTTTCACTTTTGTGAAATCGATTTTCAGTGAGATAGGAATCAATCCGACTGTACCAAGCTCTAGGAGCTTGCTTCAACCCATAGATTGCCTTTTTCAATCTGTACACTTTATGTTCTTGACTTGGAACTTCATACCCTTGTGGTTTTTCCACATATACTTCCTCTTCTAGATATCCATTTAAGAATGCCGACTTGACATCCATTTGATAAACATGCCATTTGTTTTGTGTAGCGATGGCCAAAACTGTTCTGACCCGTGAGTGCAACAGGTGCAAATCTTTACATTTATGTCAACAGTTCCATCCCATGATTCGTTCTCAACAAATTGAACATCTCGACTGATTATCACTTTCCTTGTGACATGATCATACAACTTGTATGCTTTTGTGTCTTCAGAATAGCCGACAAAAATACATTTTTTCCCCTTCTTGTCTAGCTTCCTTCTCATCTCATCTGGAACATGGGCATCTGCAACACAACAAAAAACTTTTAAATGTGAAACATTATGATTCATACCTGTCCATGCTTCTTGGGGAACTTTGTTCTTCACACTCTTTGTCGGACAATGGTTCATAATGTATATGGTAGTTGCGACTGCTTCACCCCAATACTCATTTGGGAAATGCTTGGCTATCAACATGCTGCGTGCCATCTCCATGATGGTTCTATTCTTTCTTTCAGCAATACCATTCTGCTGAGGTGTGTACCGTCTAGTGAATTGTTTTTGTATGCCATGGGTCTTGCAAAAATTTAGAAATTCATTTGAAACATATTCACCTCCCCTGTCAGTTCTTAAGATCTTGATGCGGTGTCCACTCTGGTTCTCCACGAGTGCCTTGAACAGTTGAAAATAAATAAATGCATTATTTTTATGTTTCAGGAAATATACCCATGTATTTCTTGAGTAATCATCAATAAAAGTTAGAAAATATTTGCAGCCACCAATGGATGATGTCTGCATTGGACCACAAATATCAGAGTGCACAATTTCAAGTGGTTTGCGTGCTCTATAAGACTTTCCAACTGGAAAAGTCTCTCTGTGTTGCTTGCCAAAAATGCAGCCTTCACAAACACTCTCTAGTCTGTCGATCAATAGTAATCCTTTCACCATATTCTTTGTGTGTTGTAGCTTCAGCCCACCAAAATTCAGATGTCCAAATCTAAAATGCCACAATTGAGATTCATCTTGAACTTCTGTCTGAAATGCAGCTTGCAAATTAGTGCTTCCATTTTCTTTTTTGTCGAGGAGCTCAACCATTTCTTTACTTTCTGCCTTGAATAGAGCTCCTGTGTTTGTCTTCCCTTTCATGTCGAGAACTATCCTCAATGGAAACAAGGTATTGCTTGTCATTGGCACTTTTGCTATGAACTGGTCGCTTGGATGCTTGTCTTTAATCACACAGTGATCATCTTCCATGTAGACTCTGTATCCTTTTTTTATCAGTTGTCCAATGCTTAACGAATTATGTTTCAGACCTTCGACATGATAGATATCAGGGATATACTTACTCTGCCCTTGTTTGGTTAGAATATCAGCGGTGCCTTTTTCTAAGACAGTAACTTGGACATTGTTTCCAAGTGTAACATCGCTTTGAATTGAATTGCCTAGAGTAGAAAACAATTTTAAATTACTAGTAATGTGGTTGCTGCATCGTGAATCTAAGTACCATATGTCATGTGGACTTTCTTGAATAGCATTGCATTCAAGTGGAGATGTCGATTCCATTAACATTGCACTTGTCGAAGTGCTGGTGTTGGTTGACTCACTTGGGCTTTGTCTTCCTTGGTCATATTGTTTCTTCCTGCATTCATATGCATAATGACCAAACTTCTTATAATAATGACATTGAATTTTTGATTTATCAAACCTTTGGTCACTTGGCTGACTTGGGTTATGATTATCTCCTCTCCCACCAACATTTGCAGGACTTTTTCCTCGTCCTCCTCTTGAAGAAATTCTTCCTCTACCTCTGAAGTTGTTTCTCCCCCTGCCTCTACCATGGCTTATGGATGACTGTGTTGCGAATGCACCTTCCAATGATGTTTATGTTCTGCTGAGTCTGTGTTTATGATTGATGAGTGAAGCTTGCAACTCATTAATGGTAAATGTCAACATGTATATGTGTTCTTCTAAGGTCACAACCAAGTTTTCAAATCTTGGGGGAAGACTTCTGAGAATTTTTTCAACCACCCTTCGGTCTTCTATGGCTTCTCCATGAGATTTCAGTTGGTTTATCAAACCAACAACTCTGGTGTAGAATGTGTCTACATTCTCTGAATCTTTCATGGACAGAGATTCAAAATCTCTTCTCAGAATCTAAATCTTGGATGTCCTTACCTTATCCAAACCTTGATAGGAAGTCTCTAATGTATCCCATGCTTTCTTAGCATTATTTTTTGCTGCTACTCTTGGGAGTATGCTTTCATGCATAGCTTGATGTATGTAAAACAGAGCTTTTCCATCTTTCTTTCTCTGTTCTCTTAACACATTTTTCTCGGCCTATGTGAGATTGTTATATTCTGTCATGTCTACTGGTTCTGCATAACCATGCTGGACTATCTCCCAGAAATCTTGACCTCTGAATAAAGCCTTCATTGTTAGAGACCAATATTCATAATTCTTTCCTGTAAAAATTGGAGTTTGCAATGAACCAGAAGTGGAAGCCATTTTTAATTTTCCACTTTTTAAGACAAGATTTCTTTCCTAAACCTTGCTTTGATATAAACCTCACTCTGATACCAGTTATCCAAAACCAAGCCGACTAAACTTGAGTTTACTACTTAGTTAATATTAAAAATTAAATATTTTCACGCCGACCTATTTTTCTTTTTCACTTGTCGGGTGAAAATTGTCTATACCTCGACCACTTGTCACTTCCAAGTTCACTTCTACCTCTAATTCAGCTGACCTCTTCGACCTCTCAATTTCGCTGACCTCTTCCACCTCTCAAGCCGGCTTACTCAAGCGACCTTGTCGTTTCACTTTGCTCGAAATCTAGAGAGTATTTTTCTTAGTCTAAGAGACTTAAGAAATTACAAATGCTTTTCATCAGTGAGTAATATGAATTGAAATAGACACATTAACAATTTCAAAGAACTTATGAAAACATATACCCAAATATGTAGGAAGACTTGATTCAATGTGTCGCTAAACCTGGAATTTTCACTCAGTGAGAAATTTATGGGTTCTTTGATCTTTCAATTAACTGGTAAATGTAAACAACATTTAGACAAGTAAATTTGGAAATATTGTGCGGCCAAATAAATATGCATTCAACCATAAACTATTTCATATATACGGAAATAACAAAGATATTACAAAGACTTGTCAGCCGCAACGATAGATCCTTTTACAGAGCTTCTACTCTTTGACTGAATCACATACACAAAAGCTTGAGCTTCGACTTCTCTTTTCTCTCCTTTCTCACAGAGAGTTCTCTCTAGTGTTTAACTTGATTTACAATTTGCTTCTTCTATTTATAGGCAACTTGAAAACTGCTTCTACATGAATCGACTGACTCTTCATTAAAGACTGTAATAACTATCTACCTAACAACTTAACTTCCGAAATAAATTCGATTGGTTTACATTGTTGAATCGTGTACTCTTCCCTCTTGTCAGAGTGACCGACAAGATCTTGAGTGATACAGACTCTGAGAGTCACGTACAGATTTTTGAGTGATTAATATTTCCAACAATCCATATAATCAAATATAATCAAATTGTCAGTAGATGAAAAAACATAGATAATAATCTACCAAATTTTTTAAGATATATATACTTATCGAAGGTAACTATATTGGTAACTATATTGACATTGTTGAATTGTTTGAATTTTTTTTAATGGCCACTGAAAGGAAGTAGATAAATCAATTGTTCATCGAGTTCTTATCTTATTGGATTAGTCAAAATCTTAACGATATGTATTGGGCAGGATTCAAGAGAAGTGGCAGGAGCTGCAGGCTAACGTTGCTTAACACCCTCCGGCCTGATCTCAAGCACAACAAGATCACTCGTGAAGAAGAACGTTTGAGTAATGAATTCCATGGTCATTGGGGAAACAGGTATAGGGTCTATACTCATCATAAAATACAATACAATATATAGTTGGGTATCTGAGTCTTTCTAAATATATGCATATTCAAATGATCAGGTGGTCTCACATTGCATGAAGTTTACCTGGAAGGACAGACAAGTAGATCAAGAATTACTGGAGAACTCGAAATAAGGGAAAATTGAATCTACCAGTTGAGAGTAGTAGCAGCATTATTGATGAAGAAAAGCAATTACATTTAAAAGCTGCAGTGGGTTCTTACTGCATCCCAACTTCATCTCACCTGAACTTGAAAGTGTAGAGCCTTGGACTAGCTTCATTGGGCAAGATACTAAGAAGATAGATGTTTGGAAAAACCCAAATCCATGTCAAGGTCATGTTTCGCGGAGGGTAACTCGAAACTTAGTGAAGGGGATTATGAGTCTGGATTGTAGCTAGGAGAAATTCATTGGAATGAAATCAGTGATGACGGGCAACCAAGCGTATCTTTGCAGGAATATTTGAAAGGATCACAGAACCACCTGTTTGAGACCATCTTGTCTTACAATCTTTCAGTGGGTTCTCTTGGAAGTTTCCTATATTTTTCTGATTTCTCATGTGAAGATGGCCAAATAGCAGCTTCTCCTTCCTATATGATGGCTTCCCTGAAGGACTTTTCAGATGGCGAGGATTACTGGAATTGTTATTCTGATGTATTGTGGAAGATGGATGAAGAAGCTAACCATTCCAATGGCAGTAAACACTCCGCGTCCAGGGAATGAGAGATGAGGACATAAGGAAAGTATATGGACATAAAGTTTGTTTGTTCTTTCAACTGTCTTTCCTATCAGATCCGTAGACTTTGCCAAACACTCTCGTACCGCCACTTGTCCATCAATATCTCGGTAAAATAGTCACCAGGATGGTTCCAGGATCAAGGGTTTATGGTTAAGTGTAGCATTTTTAAAATTTAAAATTATTATTTAATATTTTATGTGAATTATTATTTTAATTATTCAAAAGAATGCTTTTATAGATTTAAAGAAACAACGATGATCGGATTTTTGTGTTTAGGTATAAAGATTTGAAAAGACGATAGAAAACAACTCTAACATATATTTTGTAATATATAAGTCGGAGAGGAGGAAAGACGATAGAAAAAAACTATAACTTATGTTCCGTAATCTATAAGCCGAAGAGGAGGCCGTGACAAACGTTTAGGATACTATTTCCGAGTATAAAGTAATAATAGTATAGATTTATTTAAAAGGGATTTATTAAGTATTTAAAGGGATCAAATCTCTTAAATTATAGGTTTCTTTTTAGAGTTGAAATGTGTAATCTCATTTTTATAGTTTTAGTTTATCTAATTTATGTTGTTTTATGTATATGTAATTTTAAATGATTTAAATTTAATTTAATTCTACAAGTTATTTATTTCTAGGATGAGTACATGAGTTATACATCTTTCCGCTAGTTGGAGGTAGAATGCACCTCTTAGGTGCAATTAAAATGATTTATGGTTAAAAATATTTGATCATTTATTACTTAAAAAACAATTATGATTATGATTTTAATTGAATTTTTATTTAAAAATTAATCATAATTATTACATTATAAATATATTACATTTTTTTTTACACTTTATTTATTTATTTATTTTTTGTACATTTTCTCTTGAAAATAGTATGTTGGAAACATTAATTACTTCTAGATCTACATTAGTTAGTAGTTTCCAAGAAACTAAGAAATCTTTTTTTTTATAAAGAGTTGGTTGCAACCAAAAGTTGGTGGGGCAAAATTCTCTTTTAAGTATTTTGGTCCAAGTTTACTCCTTAAAGCAAAAGGTGGGTTTTCCCAAGGTAGTGTGTCGTAGCTCCAAAAGAAAGGAAAGAAAATTTTATTACTACGCAGTAACTCAAGTTTACCATCACGGTATTGTCACTCCCGAGATCTTGTATCATAGCTATCTTAAAGCTTTGCCCCGCCCAAAGAGCTGGAATCAGAGCAGGTTTAGGAAAGAAACCTTTTTCTTAAATATATGTCTTCCACTTATGTACACACATGTCGAGTTTACAAACTCCAATTTTCTCAGGAAACACTTATGAGTATTGGTCTCTAACAATGAAGGATTTGTTCATAGGTCAAGATGTACGGGATATAGTCCAAAATGGCTATATAGAACTAGCATATCTGGCATCATATAATAATCTCACGCAAGCTGAGAAGGATTCCCTCAAGGAATAGAGGAAGAAAGATGGAAATTATATGTTCTACATACACCAAGCAATGCATGAAAGAAAACTCCCAAGAGTAGGAGCATTAAAGACCGCTAAACATGCATGGGATACATTGGAAACCACCTATCGAGGATTGGAAAAGGTAAAGAATTCTAGACTACAGATTCTTATAAGAGAGTTTGAATCTCTATTAGTGAAAGATACATAGTCAGTTGAATTATTCTACACTAGATTCATTGGTCTGAGAAATCAACTGAATTCCCATGGAAAAAATATAGAAGACAAAAGTATTGTTGAAAAATTTCTTAGAAGTATTCTTTCGATATTTGAATCCTTGGTTGTAACCTTGGAAGAAAAAAAAGACATGTCATAGTTTACCATTGATGATTTACAAGCCTCACTCATCAATCATGAACATAGAATCGGTACATCAAATACATAATTAGAAGGTGCATTTGCAATGTAGTCATCTATAAGCCAAGGAAGAGGTAGCGAGGGATATAATTCTAGAGGCGAAGGAAGAATTTTTTCCAGAGGAGGACGCAACAACAATCCCGTGAATGTTGCTAGTAGAGGAAAAGATCATAGCCCCAGTAATCCAAGTGGTCACATGTTTGAGAAGTAAAAAAATATAACGATCATTACTACAAGAAATGTATTCATTATGCATATGAATGTAGGAAGAAGTAGTATGACCAGGGAAGGCAAAGCCAAAACAAGTCGAGAAAAACCTTCACTTCCTCGAGCACAATGTTGTTGGCATGTGCATCCCTAATTAAATGAAATATGGTTCAAGAACTTCCATGTGACATATGGTATTTAGATTCATGTTGTAGCAATCATATGACTCGTAATTTAAATTTGTTTTCCAGTCTAGAAAAATTAGTTCAAATTGATGTCAGAAATGAAAATAATGTCCAAGTCAATGTTTTGGGGAAAGGTACTATTGGTATTCTAACTAAATAGGGCGAGCGAAATATTATTCCTGATGTCTATTATGTTGAAGGTCTAAAACACAATTTTTTGAGCATCAAACAATAGATACAAAAAGGTTATAGAGTCTACATGGAGGACAATCACTATGTGATTAAAGACTTGCGTCTAAACAATCAGCTGATAGAAAAAGTACCAATGATAAGCAATCGCTTCTTTCCTTTGAGAATAATGCTAGATATGAAAGGAAAGGAAAATAGAGGAGTTGCATTCAAGAAAGAAAGTAAAGAAGCAGTCAAGCACTACAACAAGGAAGAAACTGACAACGGTGAAATTCAAGAAAATTTTCAATCAGAGGTTTAGGATGATTCCTGAATGTGGCATTTCATATTTGGACATCTGAATTTTTGTGGGTTGAAGCTACTGCACACGAAGAATATGGTGAAAGGATGGCCATTGATTGAAAAACCAAAGAGAGTTTGTGAATGTTCCATTTTTGGCAAGAAACATAGAGAGACTTTTCCAATCAGAAAGTCATACAGAGTACACACACCACTTTAGATTGTACACTCTGATATTTGTGGACCAATGCATACATAATCCATCGGAGGATTCAATTATTTTGTTACTTTTATTGATGACTTCATAAGAAAAACATCGGTATATTTTCTAAATAATAAATTTGATGCATTTGGATGTTTTCAGCAGTTCAAGGCACTCATGGAGATCAACCAAAGTGGATACAACATATAAATCTTAAGGACGGATAGAGGAGGTAAATATGTCTCAAATGAATTCCTAAATTTTTGCAAGACCCATGGCATACACAAGAAATTCACTGCACGATATACACCTCAGTAGAATGGCGTTGTGGAAAGAAAGAACATAACCATTATGGAGATGGCACTCAACATAATGGAAGCCAAGCATTTTCCAAATGATAACTGGACTGAAGCAATCACAACTGATGTATATATTATGAACCAGTGTTCGACAAAGAGCCTAAAGAACAAAGTCCCCTAAGAAGAAGGGACATGTATGAATCACATTGTTTCTCATTTAAATTCTTTTATGTGTGTCGTATATGCTCATATTCCAGATGAGTTGAGAAGGAAACTAGATAAGAAGAAAAAAATGTTTTTTGTTGGTTACTATGAAGACACAAAAGCAAACAAGTTGTACGATCTTGTCACAAGGAAAGTAATCATCAGGCGCGATGTTAAATTTTTCAAGAATGAATCATGGGATGGAATTGTCAAGAATAATGTCAATATTGTGTCGACTGTTGAGGATGATGGCATGGAAGTGGAAGTGGTTCAAACACCGCATGTATGTCAAAATGGTGCAACACCATTGACTCCTAGGACACCGTGGCATCATTCAACACAAGGAACATTGACACAAGTCGCAACTCAAGCTACACCAACAAGCACACCAAGAGGACAACAAACTCCATCAAGTAGTTCGTCGAACTCGACATGGACAGATCTAATGAAGACAAGAAGTCTGTGTGATATATATGAAGCTTGTACACAAAATTCATTCTCTCTTTTTTGCATTATTTTCTCAAATAGATGATCATCTAACAATTGAGGAAGTTGTCGAACAAGAGGTATGGGCACAAACCATGGATGGAGAAATAGAATGCATTGAGAAGAACCAAACACCAGAGCTGTTAGATACACAAAAATATAAGGATGTAATTAGTGTTAAATGGATTTACAAGACCAAGAAAGATGTTGATGGAAATGTGCAGAAGCACAAAGAAATAATGGTCACAAGAGGGTTCACACAGCAGCGCGACATATACTTCAATGAAAATTTCACCTGTCACACGCATGGATACAATTAGAACAATTATGGCCATTGTTGCACAAAACAAATGGCATGTTTATCAAATGGATGTTAAATCGACATTTTTGAATGGCTATCTAGAGGAGGAAGTGTATGTGGAATAGCCACAAGGCTATGAAGTTCCAGGATAACAACACAAAGTATACATGTTAAAAAATGCACTCTATGATTTGAAGTAAGATCCGAGAGCTTGGTACACTCACATTGATTCCTATCTCACCTAGAATGGATTTCACATAAGTGAAAGTGAACCAACGTTATACACCAAAGTTAATGAGTAAGGTAACATGTTAATTGTCTTCCTGTATGTAGACAATTTAATATTTACTGGTGATTTTGGTATAAAGGATTTTAGAACAACCATGGAAAACGAATTTGAAATGACTAATTTGGGGCCTATGAAGTTTCTTCCGGCCATTGAAGTCCATCAATATGAAAGTGGTATATTTATATCAAAGTTGAAGTATGCAAGTGCAGTTTTAAAAATATTCAATATGTCTAATTGCAAGACAGCCCCAACACTAGTAATAACATGTTTAAAATTGAGAAAATATGATGATGGATCAACTGTAGATCCCACATTGTTTAAAATGATAGTTGGTAGCCTTATGTAATTAACTACGAAAAGAATAGACATCATGTATGGACTAAGTCTGATATCAATATTTATGGAGTCACCAAAAGACTCTCATTGGTAAGAAGGTAAGAGAATTATGAGGTATGTAAGTGGCACATAGGATCTTGGAATTATGTATTCAAGCTCAGAAAATTTCAAACACATTGGATACACTAACAATGACAATGGAGGCATCGCATATGACATGAAAAGAACACATGGGTAGACATTTCATTTTGGTAAAGGTGTTGTGTCATGGGATTTGAATAAACAACCCATTGTAACGCTGTCTTCAGCAGAAGAAGCATATGTCATAGCTACAAGTGATGCATGTCAAGTTGTTTGGATGTGGAGAATATTAAGAGACCTATCATATAACCAACAAGAACTAACAACCATTTACTGCGACAATATTTCATCCATTTCATTGTTGAAGAATCATGCGTTCCATAAGAGAACCAAGCACATCCAAACAAGGTACCATTTCATAAGAGAATTGGTGAACAACAAAAATATTTGTTTATACTTTTGGAGGTCTGAAGATCTAATGGCAGACATATTTACAAGTCCATTAGCAAGGGATACGTTCCAATATCTGTGAATTTATTTAGGAATGACAAGTTTTGTTTAGTGAATTCTGTCATGCACAAAGTAAGTTTAAGATTTCAAACATTTTGTAAATTTTTTGTATAATGATCCCCATCTGCTCATAATTAAGGGGGAGTGTTGGAAATATAAATTACTCACTGATCTACATCACATCTCAGCCAACTCAGTCAGAGTCTGTAGAAGTAAACTGCTATCTGGCAGTCTATCAAGATGAAGAGTTCATGTCTCTCTATATTTAAGTAGTCTAATTATATTTCTGAAGTTAAGTTTCTAGGTATAACTTTATTACAATATTTAATTTTAGTTGGTAGCTTCCAAGAGAAGCAATTTTAGTCTCTTTATGTGTAGAAGAAGAAAAATAAAAAAACAATGAGAGGATATCAAGTACGGAGTAGTGAAGAGAGAGAAGAACAGAGTTAGAAGAAAATGAGAAGAAGAAAAACTCAGAGAAGAGTTAGAGATCTGAAGCTCATGTGTTCAAGAATTTGTTGAGAGTCGAAGCTCTGTAAAAGGTGAAAAATCCTTGTAAGTTTCCAAGTTTGTAACTGCGGATGTAGTTCTTTTGTTGTGTTGTGATATGATATAATTCCATAGTTTACGGTTGAGAATGCATGTCTTATTTATTCCGTGCATCTTCTCCAGATTTATTTATGTGAATGTTTTTTACATTTACCCTTTTTGAGAGACACAAAGAATCCACAAATATTTCACCATCTAAAAGTTTGAATTTTAATGGCAGAGTGCTCGACACAAGTCTTAGTTAAATATTTTGGTTATATGATATTATGAGCTTGTCACAATATAGCTTTTTCTAGGTTTATCCCAAGTTACGAGTTGGTGAAAAGTGTTTTTCATATTACAAGTCAATAGACTAAGGAATCTCCTTTTATAAATCTCCGTTTAAAGTGGTCATGTCAAAGTGGGAGTTGGTCACAACCAAAAGTTGGTCACGGTAAAATCCCATCGAAGTCAAGTGGTTGTCAATCGAGGTAAATGTGTGTTGGATTAAAATTTCGTAAAACATGTATCAAACAAAAGGGAAATTTGAGTCCTATCACAGTGAATTTTGTCGCAAAATTCTTCGTCACGGTGAAATCCTGTTGTAGTAAATCCCCATAGCATTAAAAACATTTCTTAGTAAAATTATGTCCTAAGTATTTTGGTCGAAGTTTACTCATCGAAGAAAAAGGTGGGGTTTTCCAAGGTAGTGTGTCGCATTTCCATAAGTAAAGAAAATAAAATTCTTAATGTAAAGTAAATCAAGTTGACTATCACAGCCAGTGCACCCAAGATAATATAACTTTGGATCTAAAGAAAAATAGATTGATATTTATAGAAAGGAAATTAAGTTAAATATTTTAAGTCTCTTTCTAGACTAATAAAATTCCCCTACAAGATTAAAGACCCACTTCCCTAACTTTCTAAAAACTGCAACTAAATTTACATTGCCATTGTTTGGATTAAAAAATATGATAAACTTGGAATGAGTTTGCATTCTCCTTGTGCTAAGTGTTGTACGTATATGTAGGATAATATTCCTTACAAGTACAGATACATGAGTAGTGAGACGAACATGATATTGATGCTGGTACAAAGTTCCATTCAAGGAGCCATTACCCCCTGTAAGAAATCCAATGAAATTGATGGTAAATAGTCTAGTAGCATGCCTTATATTCTCTACGAAGATAAATGGTATTATTATTAATGTGGTTAAATCATTTAAAGTAAAAAAACTTTTGTGAGTTCCCTAAACTTCATTGTGTCATGTCCCTTTAAGTACAAGATCTGTAATGTTTAGTTATTGGGAATAATCCTCCTTTAAGGAATAAAGAGTCTATACTTATTTGCATTGATAACTAAGTGTTAAGATTTTAGAATTTGGGGTTGTTAGAATTATTGTGCTATTTATATAATCAAGCAAAGAGTCCAAATTATTGATGCAGTGAATAGGGATGAATTATACAAACTGAACAAATCAAATATCACAGGAAACAGAAAAGTATTGCTCAAGGAATTATAGTATTATCTTCATTATATGATCTAGTGTTACATACGAAAATAATTCGAATAATTAGGGATGAATTTGAATCTCCCAACTAGATGTGACTGTATTTGACTGAATAGCTAAATAAATATGTCTAAATCACTATTAGAGTCCAAATGGTTAACTCCAGATGTCTAATCAAGTCTCACAATCAGTTAACTCAGTCTATTGAAGTGGTAGGTGAGGAAAAGTGCCTTATCCGCATGCAGGCATGTCTAACTGGTGCTAACTAAGCCGATTGTGATCTAATTGAAAGTAACTAGAAAATAACTAAGCTAAACTAGTTCCATCTCCAACTGACTGAAGGAGTTTGTTTCCTGGACTCCTAGTGGCTCCTATAATGTAGGGATGGCTAGGGGGCGCCTAAACTGATGCATGCAATTTCAGTCTATGGAAGTTAGACTCTATCGGTGTTCCCCATACTCTAGTAACTGGTAGATGTGGCCCTATTATGCCAATTGGACCCAATGGTAATAGTGGACCCAATAATACTAATAAAATACTCCTATGTTAGGAAAATAATAACCTAATAGATAGTATGGTCAAGGGAGGATTATAAATACTAACACCCCCCGTGAATCCTGACTTGGACAATTGTGGGCCTTGGCAACAACGACATAAGTCACCCATATACAATCTAAAATAAAAAATGATTCTTAATCAACCGAGGAAATAGGGGAAAACCTCATGGGAAACCCCCCCTTAAGATAAGTAGGAATTAGGAAATACAAGTTAAAAACTTGCAAAATTTGTTGCTGCAATTTGCAGCACTAATCAACAACAAAGCAATATTTTGGTTCTTCTATGTTGCGGCATCTTGAATCTATGCATGTGAACCTATGAATCCAAAATGAATGATTTTTTCTGGAGGAATCTTCCTCTTTGAAGGAAGAAGAATATGCTCAACTAAATCAGAAATATAGACAACTGTTGGATGAAAATTGGACCCATGTAGAGCAACTGAAGTCAATTGATCAGAGAGAAAAATTTCTTGAGAATTCAAACCATGTGAGGAAAACCCAAGAAAATGATATACTCTACCCTTGAACATCGAACCATGTGAGGTAAAATCATCCCCAAGTGTTAGGAGAAAGTGTTCAGGCAAATGCAGAATGTCTCCATCTTTACTAGTTCTCTAAGGAGATGAACATGTGATCAAATAGATAGGTAGAGAAGCCCTGGGACTGTGGAGAGAGAATGATTGATCTCCATTATCTGAGATAGCTTCAGAAATAATTAATGATTCACAAATTAAAATATCATCAAACTCATAAGAGGAAACTAACATCAAATCCCTAGCAACAAGTTTAAAGGAGACTTGCGGTACTTGATTTGTCACACAAAAATTGATGAAACCAGCTACAAGCATGACTGAAGGCTCTTGGAACTTAAAAATTGAACCAAATATCAGATCATATCCAAAAGTGAGGAATGATATATAATCCCCAGCAACAATTTTGAAGGAGACTTGTAGTACTTGATTTTTCACACCAAAATTGATGAGAGCAGCTACAAGCCTTACTAAAAGATCTTGAAATTTAAAACCTGAACCAAATAATATTAGAGAATATCCAAATAATATCATATCAGATCCAAATAGGTTCATATCATGTCCAAGAGTGTTCTCCACCGAGATAGTAGATGCACAATTTTCTCCTTCTTCAAAATTTTGAAAATTGGTGCGTGCAATCATGTAGGAATTTACTAGCAGCTCTAGATCAATGAGAGTGAATGGATAACTCCTAAAATATGATATTATTTCCAAAGTATCCATGGTATTACTTATATTCACATCAACAACATCATTATATATATATATATATATATTAAATTCCTCTTCCTTTTTTGAAACAATCACTGGTAAACTATGCACATAATTTAAAATAGAAGAATCACTGGATAATTTTTGCAAAGAATGGAAATAATTTTTTTCTTCAAAAATAGAGATTCAAATTTCTTCTTCTGTATCAACCATGTGAGGAGATGATATATCAAATATCTCATACACTTCCGAAACAATAGGAGAAGGAGTCACTTCAAGGAGACTTTCTTTAATTCAAATTGACTCTGAGGAAAATTCGGCTTCTTCTTCATCTTCAATAATTTCCTTTGCTATAGGAGAGGGAATGAAATCATCATGCTGGATTTTATCTGAACCTCTTTCAACAGCTGGGAATTTAGAGTCATCTACCATATGAATGTTAGGTCCCCATGATAGAGGGAAAGTGATGAAGGATTTCCTGGATGAAACCATGTGGTTGGATGCTCTAGAATATATCAAATAATCCTTCAACGGAGTGATCCTTGCATAAAATAATCTCTTATGTTCTTCAGTCTTCTCTTCATCATCATACATGTCTGCACCTTGTGGAATGGCAATATTGTTCTTTACACATAGAGCTTTAAACTGGTTGAAGGTCTTCTTCGTGCACGATTCTTCTGCATGAAAACCCCTCATACAATAGGGACACTTTTTCTTTTCAAACATTTTCTTCTTATTAGATCCTAAAGCTCCTTCATAATTCTTCTGATTCTCTTTAGGATTCAAATTAGTAGTTTTATGCTCCTTCCCCTTAGGTTTCCCTTTAGCTTGCACTTTGGTAGAGTCTATCACTGGGAGAGCTTGATATTTGGAAGTCTTGATGACTTCCATCTGGATCAACTTATCTTTCTCCTGTATTAAGGACTTGGCAAAGGAATCAAGTGAGAGAATATTTCGATTAGGAATGGAGGATCTCCCAGAATGGAATATTGAGACAAATACAGAATACTCAAGACCTATTTTGCTGAGTATGGAGAGGCGCACATGCTGCTCATCCTTTCTTTCTATTTTTCACTATCTACATTGAAGTCCAAGAAACTTCAATTTAGTAATGGATTGTTGTGCAATCTCAAAACTATTGGGATGTAAGGCTACCAACTCGTTTTCTATAATGTGTACTCGAAGCTCATGTTTATTTCCAAACAAGTTTTCAATTCTCTCCCAGGATTTTCTAGGAGTCCTCAAACCTTCAAGTTGGTAGAGGAGATCTCTAGATATGTGCTCACATAGATAACTGAAAGCTTCATCTAAGTGGTTTAGAAACTTGTTTATCTCGACTGGATGATTGGGCTTGACCTCCCTACCAAGTATTATCCTGAAGTAGCCATGCTTGCGCAAGGTCACTTGCAAATCTTCCCTCCAATAAGCATAATTGAAGGGTGTTACGATTATAGGTGTAGGAGATTGAGAATCCATAATTCTTCGGCTGGAAAAGACAATATCTTCACACAAGATGCATAGCACCTATAAAATTTCACTGCAAAAAACTAAAACATTTGAACTAAGTTAGAATCATGCCTTCTCTCTTGACATGAAAACTTTCTAAGGGTCCATCACACCCACATTGCCAGTCTGAATAAATTCAAAGGAAGCAAGGAACTCTTTGTGGGACTTCTATGGAAACCCAGTTGCTTCTCGTGTTAAATGGAGAGTAGACAGACATGAATCTTGCTTGAATGGATATGATACCATGTTATAATTTTTGTGTCATCTAGATAATCAAGCAAAGAGTCAAAATTATTGATGCACTGAATAAGAATGAATTATACAAACTGAACAAATCAAATCTCACAAGAAACAGGAAAGTATTTCTCAGGGAATTACATTATTATCTTCATTACATAATCCAGTGTTACAATAGTGTTACATAGGAAAAGAATTAAAAATATTAGGGATGAATTCAAATATCCCAACTAGATGTGGCTGTATCTAAATGAATAGATAACTAAATATGTCTAAATCACTATCAAAGTCCAAATGGTTAACTCTAGATGTCTAAATCACTATCAGAGTCCAAATGGTTAACTCCAGATGTTTAATCAAGTCTCACGAGTCACAATCAGTAATAATTAGTTGAATCAGTCTAACTGAAGTGGTAGGTGAGGAAAAGTGCCTTATCCACATGCAGACATGTCTAACTGGTGCTAACTGAGCTAATTGAGATCTAACTCAAAGTAACTGGAAAATAACTAAGCTTAAGTAGTTCCAAATCCAACTGACTGAAGGAGGTTGGTGTCGGGATTCCTAGTGGCCCCTATAACGTAGGTATTGGCCTAGGAGGTGCCTAAACTGATGCATGTAAGTGCATTCAGTGGCATTTAGCCTCTATCGGTGTTCTCCACACTCTAGTAACTGGTACATGTGGCCCCATTAGGCCAAATGGACCCAATGGTACTAGTGGACCCAATAATAATAAAATACTCCTAAGTTAGAAAAATAATAATCTAATAGACAGTATGGTCAAGGGAGGATTATAAACCCTAACAAGGGTGGAGCAACAAGTATGCTTTTTCCTAGATTGCATTAGGATGAGATAATTATATTGTCTAGATATTTGAAATAATATAAAAAATAATTCGTAGTTAGTTGGTAACAGGGGTGGAGCAACAAGTATGATTTTTCCTAGATTGCATCAGGATGAGATAATTGTATTGTCTAAATATTTGAAATAATATAAAAAATAATTCATTTTTAGTTGGTAACAGGGGTGGAGCAACAAGTATGCTTTTTCCTAGATTGCATGAGGATGAGATAATTGTATTGTCTAGATATTTGAAATAATATAAAAAATGATTCGTAGTTAGTTGGTGGATGGATAACTAGTAGTAAAAGGGATCACACTTATCTTAGAAAACTGGTAATTATAACTAATAAATTTTTTAAGGAATTTCACTTATGGGGTATCAATGTTCGATCAAACTACAAGTTAAATACTTGTGGTAATGTATCAATGTTTTCTGAATTAACCGTGTAGAAATTGACAGTTCAGTTTTTTCCATTCTCTCCAACTTAAACTCGCTTCATTCATTTGGATGTTTTGCATGTGATTTAAAGTCAATAATGACTCCAAAATATCTACTCAATCTTAGTTTCTTTGGAGATAAACTAATCAAAAAATTATGTTTTTTTATCATCCTACTTTACCTTGGTTTTTATCATTCTACTTTAAATTCATTCAAAGTTTAATTAGTTTTTTCTCTTAAAGCTATTCCATGAGTACCAATCATAAAAATAGCTTCCAAGCAGAAATTCCCTTTGTAGGTTATTGCTAGAAAATTCATATCGATTCAAAAAATTTATCAACAATAAGACATGCTTAAATTCTTGTTACAGTTGGACCCTCCTCACAACTCAATGACTCGGCCTTAATTTTCCAAGAAAGAGAAGTCTTGGCCTTGACTTATTTTTCTTTAGTGTGAACGAACATAAAGTGGTCGTAGTAATAGCAGTAATACGAAGTAAAACATCGCGCCCCCTCAATCTATAGAAGAATTTCCCAAATGGGTTGTGTGCAGAAATTCCACCCGTAAGGGTTTGAGTTACTCCCAATCATACCATGTCCATCTACAATGAGGGGGAATCTAGATAGAGCTTCAATTTTTTAATGAACATATCAATTCAATGCACATGACACGTAACCCGCATATGTTGGTTAATTGTTATGAGGTGCCTATTAATGCTCATATTACAGCGGCACCCTTATGGAAATCACATAACAACATTAGTCATATTAATGGAACTTGAATAAGATTCATTTAACTATATGTCAAGCACTAACCACCTATCAAAAGTAGGTTCTTCCATACACATATTTTATATGAGCATGTGTGAACACCCATCCCAAATTAATGGCCATGACAGATTGCACTAATTAACACCAATATTGTAAGGCACGTCAGTCCACTTAGGGAAACATGTCACCTTCTATAGGATCCAAACCATAGTGGGAGAAATATAAACTCCCCACTTCGCCAACCAATCTTACCTCTTATGGCATTACTACCAAGTATGCATTGTTTTGAATTTCTATATTGATAGCATACATTCCATTCTTATAATGAACATTATTGATGGACTTGTATGAGTCACACCTACGTAGAGATACCTCACACATAAGTAAACTAGCTATCTTTATATAGTTTGCATCTTGAGAGAACGTCTCTTGCAACATAGCCTAAGGAATTAGGTACTGGTCATTTATATTTTTTTGCACACCATGGTTAGTGAAAACTATGAACTTCCCACTCGAGGGTTAGTGCAAATGGAAAATTCTCACTCCATGGTGTGTACGTGGGCACCTCATAAGTGTGGAGTTGCATTTAATCTTTGAGCCACTCTATGTCAAAATCAAGAAAACAAAACAATGGTTTTTGGTAATGTTGCAAATATTGTGTCCGGGAATATATCCTCAAGGGTTTGGAAAGAAAATTATCGAAAAATATCAGGGAAAACATTGGGAATTATCAAAAAATATTTCCACAAGTAAAATTAGAAATAAAGAATTATGAAAATACAGGGCAAATCGAAAGCACGAAAATCTTGAGAGAAATTAGAAATATCGGGAGAAATCGAAGATATATTCAATATCGTTTTTCAGGACATAATCAGACATGTATCTGCATCGTATCTATATCAAGTTTCAACATCATATAATAAGGAAACATTGTTATCAAAATAGATATTTATACATATCAAGATGGATTCCCACTGCTTCTAGTTACTACAAACCAATATATGATCTGAATACAATGAATGTATTTATCACCTATAATTACAACATATTTGTAAGAAGCTAGATCACATGTAATTACAAGAAAAGAAAACTTCGTTTTGAAATTGATCAACAAAAGTTAAGTGGAGCAGAAAGACAAAGTTCCTTCTGGAGTTATAGACTCCATCTTTTCTTGTAAGCATGTAATAAAGAGGAAAAATTGGTGAGTGTTCCATAAATTAAATACCTATCTTACACATAACCTTTTACAAGAATCTAGTTTTCCAACTAACAAAATGAAATCCAACCAAAAAAATAGTATTTGAATACAAAGTGTAAGATTATGAATATTGCTTTAGGTTGTAAACATATTATCAATGAACAATAATAAAAACAGACCTGCAATGAAGTATAAATAGGAAAACCACTTCCTTTCAAGATAGTCAGATTTAACATGGTCACTAGCTAAAATAAAAGGTCAGGTTGTGCTAGGAAATGTCTTCCACACAACCTATAGACCTACTGGATAGTTGATCAAGAATATCCATATAACTCCCTAGGATCAAACTAGGTATGTAGTAAGTCTCAAAAAAGAGGGACAAAAATATAGAGGAACACTGATTTGACTCTCTTGAAAAGACAATAATTTTTTTTATCGATCTTCTCACCTCTCTTTAACAATCCCGATAACCATTGAAGGTCATTGACTTCAACACAAACTATGACATTTTTTCAAATATAGTGAAAGCATACCTCTCCACTTAGAGATCATATCCTTTTAAAAAACAATAGGCATTATTAATTTGATATAGCACCAATCCTCCATCCTTAGACAATATACAACATAATACCTAGAACATTTCTCATGTACATGTGAAATGTAAGAAATCACATGCCCCTTTGTTTGGTTCTTCTTCTTTAGCATGTTGGACAAATTTTTCTTATTCACCTTGTCCTTTTTTACTTTGAACTTATATCACGGCACAATATTCCATAATAAATTTGTGGTTGACAACTGAAAAAAAATGAGAATAAAAGTACCAATACTTCCACTTTACCATGGGCATAGGAAGAATGAAGCTTCAAACAATATCCCCTTGTATAATGTAGGATTTATTCCTTCCAAAGTCAAACTTATAGAATTTCATGTATTTCTTATTTAGTAATTGCTTCTTCCACTTGGGGTTCATGTAGAAATTTCTGCATTCTTTTATTTTTAATGCAAAACAAAAAGTTCATCTCACAAGGAAGTTTATTGGATCAGGCCCTTCTGAAATTTAGCCCTAGGGATGATCTAAAATACTGGTTTACACCAACATACAATGGAAAAAATTTCATCTCACTTCAAGCCAACACACTAGTCATCTAAGAGAAAAGATACCAAACACACCCTAACAAGTTTCAACCCTAAGGGAAAACACATCCAAACATACACTAGAACTGAAAATCACTTTATTACAATACATTTACAACATTAAATATGCAATATTATCCTCCAATAATATGTTTAATACTTGAAAATGTAAGCCTTAACTTATATCTAATCAACAAGACATACAAGTGCACGAAATTACCAAAATCATGAAGACTAATAACTGGAGATCAAATTTAATATAAAATTGTATTGGAGAGATGGAAACATCATGTCTATGTGTGTGTAAGAATGAATTACATGTACATACCACATATTTATCACAAATCTTGTAAAATCTTTCAAGCTCTCCAAAACCCTAGCTAGAGAAACCGTAAAATACTAGACACCACCAAAGATATCCAATAAGAAATCATTGACATGGAAAATACTCCTTGGATTAAACAACAAGATTGTATGACATAGGCTCTCCATATCAACACAATTTTCCTCCTTAGTATTTGTAAACCTTGGAAATATTTCATCATACAAGTACATGGTAAGACAACTCTAGTGCTAAATTCCAAATATACATGTCCATCATAGGTTTTGAGGAAATGACTTCCACTCTTGAATCTTCACAAGCACCAAGACCTCCATGGATCATCATGAATACAAGAAATCTATGATATTTCCCTAGCCTTACATCCTAAAAGAACAAGGCTCCAAAATCATACAAGGGATTGGCTCCACTCTATATGTCTTCTACTAGGATAAGAACCCGAGTGCTAGAACAAGAGTCACAAGGATCATCATCATTTTCAATGTCATGCTATTATATAGGGTTTACATGTATAGTACAAGCCCTAGTCATCACAAGAGAAAACCCTAATCACACAAGAACAATCTCTCCAACAAGATCCAAAACATTTCTCTTTCCTCTTAGCTTCATCTAATATTTCCTCATGAACCATACCATCTAACTCCTAGGGTTCCCTCTTGAACCCTAACATATCCAAGACAATTAAAAATAATAGAAAAATGATAATGAATTAATACAAAATATTTGATATCCTTATATATACAAGTCGGCGAGGGAGACTAACATAAAATGAAAACATGTGTATGTGCAAGCAGCCAACAAGGAAACCCCGCATGAAGAGATCTGTAATAAATGGATACATATGTCAAACTAGGGATTATTAAACCCGCAAAGGAAAACGAACTCCAAGTCATGATCGTGTTCTTTACAACAAGGTTTTCCAATGCTCCTCCTCAATATATGTTTTTAGGTTAATCATCAACCTTCATGAAGTATGCTCCTCGACCTAGTTTTCCTCAAGTCAAGTACATCTAAGCTCCGTGGTGTGTATCACATGGTCCCAAGCTCCAAGGACTAACTATCCTCCTACAAGTTCTCAACGCTCCTCCTAAGAAGGTAACTCGCTTAATCAAGCCATTAAATCTAACCAAGTTCAAGCATATACCCAAACTAATCCATACATATGTCTATGAAGCATCACCAATGAGGCTAGAGGACTTAGCATTCCCCTTGCAAGGTGAAAACATTTTTGGAGTAACTCCAAGATATAACACTTTCATGTAGGTAACTATTGAAACTATATATTCTTCCCTTTTTGGATTACTTACTACTTCAACATGAAAACAATCAGTAACATTAATAACCAGTGTTATTCTTGTTGGTTCTCTCAAAAGTCAAATATTATAATTTTCTATTTTCTCGATTTGAAAATTTTCTTTAAAACAAGGTTTATTTTTGAGTTTCTCCATATAGTTGTTCATGCATGATACAATCAACTTGTCTAGGTTGTCAATTTTCAAATTGTATGGTCACTTATAGTGTGGAAAATAGAAATATACCAAACAATCAATTGTAAGGTAGCCAATAATTCAAAAAAGGTAGTCGTCATACAAATATCCATATGATTGAATTTTTGCAAAATGATCCTTAACCATTAAATTATGTGTGCATAATTTGTCAATGGTTACTTTTATTCCAAGAAGTTAATTTCACAATTTTCATAAAATCTAATCAAACTAATGTTGGTCCTTATTTGCCAAGATTTGAAGCAGTGAATAAGCCATTAGGAACTTAATGATATACCAAATGACCATTTTTCTAATTTGAAGCAATAATTTTCAAAATTGAAGATGAAGCATATTTTGTTATAAATGATAGTATCAAATAGGTTCAGAACTAATGGGAAAGGAAAGCAATATTGTAAGGATCACACCAACGGATTATCACATTTTAACTACTGCAAGTGTGTTCGTGGTTGAAGAAACTATGATGACCAATGACAAAGATCAAGATGTTTGGAAGTAGGTATATCTCCCAAAGACAAAACCTTCTCTACAATTTGTTTGCACTCAAATCTCTTAAAAGGTAAGGTAAAAATTTCAAATGGATATTATACAACTCTACTTTAGTCTTTAGTGTCACCACATTGGAAGACATCAGAACATGTCGTTTATTTATGTCTATGATTTCTCTTTATAAACAAAATTCCTACCATATGCATCATTTTTCCACTCATTCTATGGAAATCAAAATCTTTGAACTATGATTAGCTCCATATATAGGTATCCTTCCTCACCTTCTAAAACCCTTAAACTATATCTCTAAATTAATCATCCCATGAAAATACTTAACATGGCACTCCTTACATACTTCATTTTCTATAAGTTGCACCTTGGATTAGTGTTATTATTGAAGTAAATGTGTATCAAATAATATGATTTTCTATATTCACATTATTGTACAATCCCAATCATTACATGTGATATTCCAATTACTTAAACACTTCAATTATCGATCATATTTGATCTTACAAACCATACTACAGATAAATATGATCAATCATTGTTACAGAGAAAACTTCCTATGGCTTGGGGTACCACAACAAACAGAGTAACCACAGAAATCAATCCTTTCCCATATGCAAGAGAAACCAAACATCTCACACTAAAGGATCTCAAAACATACCTTATTCCGGATGGTTTATGTAGATCCCCGTTGAGCCTTTCCACTCTCGCTTGTATTAGCAATTTCCTCTCTCAACGTTCAGCAAACAAGAAAAGCATGCTATATAATTGTGTTAGACCTACTCTAGCACATACAATCAATAACATATAATCATCTAAAATAATCCATGGATTCAATACTCATTTAAACACACATTATTGGACAGGAAAAGATATTTATATTAATATAAATCAGAGATTACAATAGTGACAACCTCTATCGACACATCTGTGAACCAGATAAACTGAGCCCTCCACCTGGGCCTCCATCTCTCGATAGCAAGCTCACAAGAAAAAGGAAAGCTTGGGAAGAACACAAAGTGCTCCAAGGGACAAAGGGATGCAGACTCAAGTATAAGCTCCGACAACAATGGACTATAGCTTTCTTGCTCTTCAATTCCTCTCTCCTTGAATGTATCCAAAGGGTTCCTTATATAGTGCTTCAATGGGGTAATAGAAGGTCAAATACAAGCGATCTCAAGGAATATGAAAGGCCAAGAGACAAGTGACTCGGATTGACATCAAAGAAAACTCCAAAACTATTTGGCCTTTTGCACAAATCCCCATGTACGCATGTTTGAGGGTCATATCTGCATATATATGCGAGAATAGGTTTAAAAGTCGTGTATAGAAAATAATGCATGTTTTTAGAGATGATCTTGGAAACATAAAAGGCAGAAAAATGGTCCATGGGGTCCAAAGAGTCTGTAGAGGGACAGGGAAGGCCATAAAGGTGTGATCCACCATGTGTGGTAAAATTAGCTGTAATAGATGCCCCCTAATGTGTGAGGTCAGAGGGGTGATACGATGGCCAAAATACATTATATGTCCATCCAAGAAGTGGAGTGATGAAGAACCAGGTGGAAGAACTAGCCATCCAACAGTATAATACAATAATAAAACTCTGCACATAACTGGAAGTTGATATAGCAGTCTCAAATACATAAGAGTACAATGGCCATGAATAGGCATGATACAAAATATGACATGTGTGGTCATCGCCACATACAATAGAGATAAATCAGAATCTCCATGATGAAGATATATAATGGATCAAGATCTCCATAATGGCTGAAGATATATGACATACACTGGAATCAAGTCATGAGAGCTAAAATCTCATGAACACTGGCATGATCAAGGAGGTAGCATATATGAAATGCCACCAATCTCAAAGGTCTTCTACACAATCCGATACGAGTGCATGTACTACTATGTGAATAGAGGTTTCGAGGTCGAACATAGTAGTCCATCATTTGATTACCGGTCATTGATGTATATCGTTAACAAACACAAGATCACCCACCGACAATGAAAATGGGAATCAAGGTACTAGAGTGCAAACTAACAAGTGTCAATAAATGTGTTGAGGTCAAACACTTGAAAGGATCCATCGATCAGGGGACATTGATGTATTCAAAAAACTGTCGATGGTGAGAGAACCTGCCATTGATGATTGCAAGTTTCAAGGCACTAAAAATGAATCTAGATTCCTATCCTAGAATAAATGATATGAAGTCGATGTGATGAAATCCATTGGAAGGAGGGCATTAATGCATCCCTCATCATCCAACATGAGGTACTCAGCAAATCTGTATAATGTGGAAGGACTCGATCATAATTTGCATGAACCATTATCAGTACCGGGAATGGCCGACATGCAAAGTCAAGAGAATTGAGGAATGGCTAACTCAGGTTTCAAATTCCTTCAAACAAGAGCATAAAGTTGAATGGTGACTAAATGTAGGAAGCATAGACTCAATATACAAAACTGGGACATCTCTGCGACACAGGAAGCATCAACAGAGGCTCCATAGGGACTGGAAGATTGACCAATCGGTGGAGATAAAATCAGAGAAATGAGTACAGCTCCTAAAGTCAAACTATTAACCTAATCAACGGATGTGATATATAGTGCTCTGTTTGAAGACGACACAACTCGACTACTGCCAAAGATAACATCTTTTTCTATCCATCTTTTTAGTTTTTTGATTTTTTTTTGGACTTTTTCAAATATTTTGAAAAGCTTGAAAAAGAATAAAAGTGCTTTATAGTTAGAGACTAGGAGGAGATGAGTGTCAAGGGGCAAACAAACTAGTTCCAAGTAGCGGAACATACCTATGCTCAATGCAAGGACAGATGTGTAGGATAGCGAAACTCGGGGGAAAGTCCCCTCCTAGTAAAAAATGGGGAATCAAGCTGCAAAGGATATGTAAAATGGATTTGCGTGGCTAGAAATGAGACAAGATCAAGCTATATAGCTGATAATCAAAGTCAGGGAAGCCAGCATAAGGCTCAATAAGGAAAGCAAAACTCATGATAATGCAATTACAACTTGACATAAGGGGGTCCTGGGGAAAAAGGCCAGCAAAATGATCAAGAGGAGTATGAGGCTCTTAAGCAAAGTCGTGGCGATACTATACAAAGGACTCCCACACCCTAAGGGAAAAAATGTTGGCATGGGCACCAAATGCAAAACAGGAGCTAACTAGGGCATGCATGTATGGTCAATCTCTACCATTCACATCATGTGATCCACTAATCTCACATGTAAGAATATTCATAATAATGTCGGATCCCTAACATGATACAAGCCATTAAGCTGTGAAACTATTAACTATGAATCAAGATGTACCTCAAGAGAGAGAACACCATGTGAAGTGGCATCCTGCAATAACTCGATAACGGCACTATAATCAGCAACATTGTTCAAAGAAGGCCATAAACATACGCCTCCTGAAGACAATACCTGACCCGTAGGAGTATAAATCACCCAAGAAGCAGAAGATGAGTTTTAAGTGTGGCGGCTAGCACCATCAACGAATCCTATGTAATAGAAAGACTCCATTGACATCTCCCATAAGAAATGAAATCTAATCATCAAACCCAATCACCATAAGAAAACCTAACTATGCAAAAAACTATACAATAATATACAATAATAAACCCTGGCTAAAGATCATGCATAGTATTTTTTAAGATAGAGCCCATTTCTAGGCTCCACCAAGGTTGTCCCTTCATAATCCACCAGCTCATAGGCGCCCTTCTTTAACACACATTTGACTACGTAAGGACCATGCCACATGGGATTAAAATTCCCTACCCCAAGGGTTATTTAGCTTGATCCCACAAAAGGACCAAATCACCTTCACTAAAGTATCATATTGGACCTTAACGCGACACTTATTTACTTCTAGAACCCCTAAGGCATCTCAGCGCTACTCATTAAGTTGCTCTAACTAGACCAAATTTTCCTCCAATGTGGAAGTGTCTGGTAAAATCTCTATAGCTAGCTTCAACGAAGGGATTTCGCATTCAACTGGCAAGACAGACTCCCACCCCATGTATGAGCTAGTATGGAGAGAAACCAGTGGTAGTCTTAACCGCGGTCCTATAGGCCCACAAAGCAGGATATAACATGATATGCCAATTTGTCTTGCTTTGTGCGATGGTTCATTGGAGAATGGAATTAAGTGATTTATTCATTGCTTCAACCTATCCATTCGCCTGAGGGTAATAAGAAGAGGAGTGCTCCTACTTATACCCTAACTTCGAAGCCAAATATTCCATCATTCTATTATGAAAGTGCCTACCATGGTCAGTGAAAAGCTCTTTTGGAATGTCGAACTGAGTAATAATTTGGTTGAACATGAAATGGGCGGTTGTTTCACCGTCGTATTTAACTATGGGCATAGGATCATCCCATTTCGTGAAATAATCAACAACCACTATAATGTGATGATGCCCCCTAGCTGAAGCTGGGTTGCAATCCATGAAGTCAAGCCTCCAGTTGGTGAAGGGACCGACAGTGATAATCAGATGTAATGGGGCAGGATGCAAGCATATATTGTGTGCAAACACCTAGGAAGGGTGACACTTCTTGACCGCATTGACAAAATCTTTGAAGATCAACGGTCAAAAATATCCCGCTATCAATATTTTTGGGCTGTAGAAAGCCCATATAAATGACCACCACATGCCCCTCTGTGGAAATCATTCAAGACAACCTCAACCTTGTCATGGTTTAAACAATGACGTAAAATGGAATCTAACCCACGGTGGTACAAAGTGTTATCCACTATAAGGTAGTTCTTAGATACATGACGTAATCATCATCGCTCATCCTGTGAAAGGTGAGTAGGGGCCTTCAATGTTTGCAAATATATAATGATATCCACATAAATGGGTTCAAAGTTGAGATAAGGAAAATATGCTCATCGACAAACATATCTTCATAAACCTCCTCCTCCTCCACACTTGGAAAATCAGAAATATTGAGCTCCGCAAAAATCAATGATTTATTCAATTTCACCAAAACGAATTCGAGATCAAACTCTTGCAAAATGACAATCCACTTATTATATTTTCCCCTGGTCATCCTTCTAGTGAGGACGAACTAAAATGGATTGACATGAGCTACCACCAAGGTCTAGCGAATGAGAATATAATGTCTCAATCTCTAAACCGCATGAACGGTGGCCAAGGCAAGTTTCTCCACATGAGAATAATGGATTTCCGCATCAATAAGGTTTCAGGTAAAATAATATATGACATGCTCATGGAGCTCCTCATCCTCCTGAACCAAAACCATACCAACCATCTCCATGGATGTGGCCACATAAATAAAAAAATCATGGCTATAGTCAGGTGGACTAAGCATAGGGGATGATGCTAAGGCTCGCTTAAAAGCATCAAAGGACTCTTGGGCTTGGTCATCCCAGCAAAAAATAGTGTCCTTGTTTAGAAGATGCATAAAGCCTTTAGTCAAATTGGCAAAGTTAACCACGAATCTCCGTAATAAATTTGCCATGCCTTGAAAAAACTGAAGATGTCTAATATTACGCGGGGGAGAAAATTAAAGTATTACCTCAACCTTTAAGGGACCGACTCGTATACCCTACTTGGATACAATGAACCCTAGCAAGCGACCAACGGTTACGCAAAAGATGCACTTCTGAGGATTTAAACTAACCTGGTAATGGAGACATCTCTCGAATACTAATCTCAAATGGTATGGATGACGCACTCTCAGACGAGAATGAATAGAAATATCATCCAAATGCACTTCAATAATTGTTTTGAGATCATGAAAAATCAAGGTCATAGAATGCTGAAAGGTGGCTCCAGCGTTTTTAAGACTGAAATGCATCTTCCGACTGAAATGCATCTTCTGATATGCAAACGTACCCCAAGGAAAAATAAATGTAGTTTTATGTTGATCCTCAGGTTTGATCTGAATCTGATTATATCTGGAAAAACTGTCCATAAAGGAGAATACCTCGCTTCCTACACACTCATCCAAAATATGATCAATAAATGATGTGTGAAAATTATCCTTAGGACAAGCATGATTTAAATCACGGAAATAATTGAATATACGGATCGCTCCCTACTTCTTATCCACTGGAACGAGATTTGAAACCCACTCCGTTAAGGGAACGGGATAGATAAAACTGGCTTTTAACAGCTTCTCTATCTCAGCCTTAATAGCGGGTGCTTTTATAGGATTCCCCACACACAAACGTTGTTGAATAGGATTCACATTCAGATAGGCCTTAATTTCATGTTCGACAATACGAGGGTTGATACCTGGCATTTCCTCATATGACCAAGCAAAGATGTCACGAAACTCTTTAAAAAGCTCGGTATACTCCTTAATCTCATTAGGGGAACAATCCGCCCCAATGTAGATGTTCTCAACTTTGCTAGGAATATGAGAGATATTGATAGGAATGGTAGGTGATAGGTTCACCATGTTCCCATCAGCCATCTGACTAGGATAGCTCAATGGAACCATGTGACTACCAATATTCTCGCTAAGAATCTCCTTATAGTCCTGATGCTTCAAACGGTTAAGTTCAGGAAGAAAATATGATCTATGACGCAACTCTTCCCAAGGTGGCTCAACCCCCGACATGGCCTCAATAATGGATTCATCTGATGGAAAAACACCATCAAGGCAATCATGTACATGAGAGGACTCAACTACCCATGCAGGCACCACATATGGGTCCTCCTCCTCCATCCGTGAAGAGGAAGGACTAGGCTCTGCAACACAATCAAGATTTGCTTGATATGCTATCATTGGTGCAAACAATGACATGTCCGTTTCGATAGGTCCATTTGAAGGACTCGATGAAGGAAGAATCCAAGGATCTTCCATATGGGTAGTGTGAAAAGACACCGACTTCAACGAAGATGAAGCCCCACTGAAACTAGATCTGATCATAAGAATGGGTGCAAGACAACTAAAGCTCCCCATAAGGGATGGATACATAACCACACCCACACTCCTAGTTGTCTACTAAGAATGATCGATAATCAAGATAGAAGCTCCCGATGATGCACTAACACTCGAATTATGGAATGATGTCTGATCAATTGTAACAATCTTCCCATTAAATGGAAAGCATACTACTAGAAATAGAGAAGAGGCTACAACTTGCATACTATACATCCAATTCTGGCCTAGTAAAAGATTGTAGTCAAGGAGTGCATCAACCACCTCAACCTCGATCGTGATAGTCTTCCCTCCCTATTGGAACTTAAGAGAAGGAAGAATCCCATGCGGCCAAAAAGATCTACCATCAAAGGAAGTCAACATGGTATCGAATTGAGACAACTCAGGATAACCCAAACCCTTCCAGCATGAAAAAGACATCACAGAAGCAGCAGTGCCTTCATCATTCATAGTGCGTTTGACGGTCATATTAAGACACTCTACATGAATAAAAAGAGACATGTAGTAAGGCAAGCGAGGCTCTAGTCCCATGGTTTCAAATTTGATGACTGAAGAAGAGTTATCATCATTAAATCCAAGAGCAGAAAGCGAGGCTTTCCTTTGTGGAGGACAACTCGAAAGTACTTCAAGTGCAGACATCGCACAAGAAGTTTTGCCCAAATCCTCGACAACAAAATAGTTCTGGGCGGCTTGGGCATTAGGATTGTGCCCCAAATGATTTAGGAATCCCTTAGGAATGCGAGGTGCAGTTTTAGGTTTATCCATAGGGTTTTTGATACGCAAAGGGCTCTTGGGTGGAGCGGGTTCTCTTCCAAGGTCCGGTTGTGATGAACCATAATCTTTTGCATGAGTCACAACCTTAGTAGCATGTACCATGTTGATGCAACCATGACTCGTATTGGCTTTTGGCGAATTTTGATCTCCACCCGATGCACAATGAGGATAATTTGTCCTTGAGTTCATATTTTGATTACGGGGTAAACGATTGGTTAGCACAGCTGGGCCCTATGCTATGAATCTCAAGGCATCTTCTATATGAGGGCACAAGTGAGTGAGGTGGTCCTCTTTATACAATTTGCAAGGAAACTTAACCTTACATTTAAAATGCTTTTCCCCCCCAGCATTACGGGAATTCTTGTCATTAAAATTGGAATTTTCATTCTTGTTCCCACCCTTACAATTATTTTTACCCTTTTTCTTATTCCTTTCGGGCTACTGGTTTCCCTTTTGGTCCAACGATTGCATGGAAAGTACACTTGCGGTTTGGATGGGTTGAGATGAATATGTGGCTTGTACCGAAGTGGATTGATTAATAAACAATTGACTCACTTGTTTCACAATTGAATTTGCAGGTTTGGCACTTGTACAACCCACAATTCCATTAGCATGTGGTCCAGGTTTCATCTTGGGATCGAAACTACAACGTGGAGCGTTAGGTATGATCTCATACAAAAGTATGGATTGAACATAAATCAAATCCAATTCCTGTGCCCTAAAAATTGCTTCTTCCTCATTTTGGACTCCAGATTTAGAAAAAGGCTTCGCGATGTAAGATAGAAACAATTTGAGGAACCACTCAAGGAGAAATTCCAGTGGTATGAAAGCTTTAATCAACCTCTTCCATCTATGCCACTCTTGGATATGGTCTAAGATATGTGTGGCTTTGTCTTGTCAAAATGTTGACAAGATTTCTATACCAACGTTGTAACATACGGGTAGTTGGAGGTGATTGAGGAAAGTCATAGCAAGGTCATCGAACAAAACGAATGCCCCCCTTGGTAACTCTATATACCATTTCAATGCAAGCTCAGTGAGGGTGCATTGAAATATCCTTAAACAAATTGAGTCATCATGTAAGGAATTGGAAGAGCACCAAAGGTGAAAAGTAGTGACATGTTCACTAGGATCTTCTCCTGATTTTCCCTCGAATTTGGGAATGTCTGAGGCAAGATTGTTAGGAACAGCCGACCAAGTCGGGTCATGAGATACTGGATCATTCATGAGTCTAGATAAGTCATGTAAGTTTAATGTTTTGAGGAAAGGGAGCCTAGGTTGAGCTGTTCTATGCCACACTCCTTGATAGTTTTGGTTCATATAAGGCTGACTACTGTAAATACCATGGCCTTGGCCATAATATCCTCCTCCCGTTTGACCCATGTAGGGATGCATGGAAGCATTATGATGTGCTGTCCCTTGACTATGCAGTGCTACAAATCCATAATTAGAGGAGTAAGTGGGTTGTTGATACTCATACCCATAGGGTTGATATTTCTATCCATACTGTGGTCCATAAGATTGACCATGAGAAACTCCATAAGGTCTCCCATGGGATGTCCCATGAGAACATCCATAATTAGGCCCTATGGTGAACTCCTTGCAATGGACCATGAGATGATACAGAAATAGGAATATGACCTCCCGAGACAACAGGAGGTACTTGAATCTAAGATACTACCATGCGAGCAGTCGCAGCACGAACATGGCTAGTAGCAATATTCCGACCTGAGGGACCATGTGAATGAGGGGGAGGAAGGGTTGTCAAAATGAATTCGAAGGAGTAGGGTTTGAGGATGAAGGGACATGTGAAGGGATCTAAGTGGTATTCTCTATGGTCACTTGTCTCAATTTTGGTATCCACATATGACTACTAACACTAGGTCTAGGATGGACATGTGAGGTAGCTTCCACCACCAGGATGGAAGGTGCAATGTGACTAGTGCTCCCAAATTTCTCTGCATGGGAATGAATAGGAGTGCCCCCAGGCATAGTACTAGGTTCCATTTATGACTCAGCATGATGTTGCAGATCATGTGCAGGGATATCAGGTATGCCATAATGAATATAAATAGTGCTTGTGGGTTCATTATGAGTCTCGTCACCTGGTAACCAATACCGACGACCTGTGAATGAGGGATCATAACCAGAATGTGAAGGTATTTCTGGTGAAGGATCATATACAGGAGTAGAATCCACATCCCCAACCTCTTGTGGTGGAGAAGACATCTCAGGAATCTCATCCTTGAGATCTCCCATCGTGTGTGAATCAATGTGAGAAGTAGTCCTCCTGGACTGTCTGTTTCTCTCTCCCAAAGGAGGACGAGATGTGGAAGGAGTAAGTCTTGCTAAATGACGAGAATAGCCAAGTGCTGCACCCGAATCCACAATGACTCAAAAAATGAAAATGACTCTATCTAATTACACAAACCCTAGGAAAACTAGCGTGCACATAGCATACACCTATACAATGTAAAGCTAGATCACAAGCAAACAAGGGTAGGATATGTGAGCTCCTGAATGAAGCAGGTATGTCTCACCTAGGAGAGGCTTGAGAATCCCATACACAACAAGCGAAGGTTTGTAACCAATTATAGTGGCCCTCAAGTTCAATGCGTATAGTGACTTTGCTGTCCGACCCCTACCTGGCCAGGACCCCTGTAGAATAACCGTTGTGAAGTACCCCCTCGATAACCTAGGTAAGGAAACTAAGGTCACCTCAATATAATCAATGCTCGGGAAAACAGTCGTAGGAGGTATTGACCGTATTGGAAGGGTGCAAAGCATGAAACTCCTGAAAGAGCCCCCAGATACAAATACAATCCTGGAAATATCTCTGGTGCTACTCAATTATGACCAGGGGTCATCCCAATCATTAACCGCTCACACTTCCTTGTGCTTAACTCCCTTGTAAGAGGAGGATCCTGAGAAGCACTAATTATACCAAGGAATTTCACACTCTCACTCGGACATACACATACATGTTTCGTTTAGTGGTCTTGGAGAATTTACTCACAATGAACTATTCCAAGACCCTAAAACCTAATCTTGTTGGTGCACTCTATAAAAGAAAAGAGTGTAATTCATTTTATTATGCGTTGATTTTAATTGGCTTGTTACTCAAAAGGGAAAATGATCGTGTAACTAATGGTGTTATGACGCAACAAGACATAAAATGCACACCTAACAATTAATGCAAATGCACCGTGTCAAATGAAAAACAGGGTATGCTACTACGTGAAATATAATTTTTTTCTTGAAATGAAGATGCCATCATTCGTATATGAAAATCTGAATAATATTTTTCCAAGCAAACCTAGTGCAAGTACCATGCAAAATGCAAAATGCAACAATGCATAATGCTACAAAAAGCAAATAATTTTGTATTTTTTGAATTAAAATGAGATAATAAATCAAATGTATGACCCTACAACCCCCATACTCTACAAGCACTATTCAAACAACACCCAAGCAAAGCACTAAGGTAGAAGAGACCTAATGCACTAATCTCAAAACAAAAAATAGAAAATACAATGACAAGAACATTCTAAAAAAAAAAAATTCAAACTAAAAATCATCTCTCGCCAGAAATAGAGATGTATACAGATTCCAGAAGCATCCAAGAAGACTCAACAATTATCCAAACTCACCTAGCAACACTTAATCTTCCCCCAAAAGGAAAAACTCGGGGCATATGTGACTGTGTACAGAAAACCCGCGTATATACGTGGATATCCTAGTAAAAAATCACACGTACACATGACAGTAAAGACAAAACTCACGTACAGGAAGAAAAAGAGATAAAAAAGAAGGCAAGCAGACCAACTAAGAAAAAATTTACTCCTATCAGACACTACTGGGAAGACATGACCCCAGAACTAACTTAGAAACAGAGAAATAAGATCAATTCAAGAACATTGAATGCTGATAAAACCCCCAAAAGAAATGACTAGGAACTCCCCAGTATGGTCACCAATTCTTTTACGGAGAAAACTTCCTATGGCTTGGGGTACCACAACAGACAGAGTAACCATAGAAATCAACCCTTTCCCATTTGCAAGAGAAACCAAACATCTCACAGTAAAGGATCTTGAAACATACCTTGTTCTGGATGGTTCATGTAGATCCTCGTTGAGCCTTTCCACTCTTGCTTGTATTAGGAATTTTCTCTCTCAACATTCTGCAAACAAGACAAGCATGCTATATAATTGTGTTAGACCTACTCTAGCATATACAACCAATAACATATAAGCATTTCAAAGCACCCATGGATTCAATACTCATTTAAATGCACATTATTGGATAGGAAAATATATTTCTATTAATTTAAATCAAAGATCACAATTGTGACGTCCTCTGTTGGCACGTTTGCGAACTGAAGAAACTGAGTCCTCCACATGGGCCTCCACCACTTCAATCCTCCATCTCTCAAGAGCAATCTCACAAGAAAAAGGAAATCTTGGGAAGAACACAAAGTGCTCTAAGGGACAAAGGGATGAAGACTCAAGTTTAAGCTCCAGCAACAATGGACTATAGTTTTATTTCGCTTCAATTCCTCTCTCCTTCAATGTATCCAAAGGGTTCCTTATATAGTGCTTCAATGGGGTAATAGAAGTTCAAATCCGAGTGATCTCAAGGCATATGGAAGGCCAAGAGACAAGTGACTCAGATCCACATCAAGGAAAACTCCAAAACTATTTGAACTTTTGCACACATCCTGATGTACACGGGTTTGAGGGTCATATCTGCGTATATACATGAGAATAGGTTTAAAAGTCGCGTATAGCAAATAATGCATGTTTTTAGGGATGATCTTGGAAACATCAAAGATACAAAAATGGTCCATGGGGTCCAAAGAGTCTGCAGAGGGATAGGGAAGGCCATAAAGGTGTGATCCACCATGTGTAGTAAAATCAACTTTAACAATCATATTCATGATATCATAATTGCATGTGCCTAACTCCATTTCTCTTTCCAAAGAAAAACCAGGAAAAAAAGATGATCAATCATAATTATGCATTCACAATTTCATAAGGATTAACCCTATGATTTCATATATTCAAGGAAATCATGTCATATTATCTATAGAGTAGTCTGTCTCTTTGGTAAGTAAAAACATGAAGTAACATCACAACTGTAGACCTTTCTTTTGTATCATATTATTATATCGAACCCTAAACTGAGTTATGCTTCATGCAACTCGATGCATATTTTTCTATGCAGCTAACGTGTACATATGTAATAAAACACATAAAAAATTTCCCTACCTAGTATAATTATATATCAACAAGTTAGAGAAGATTACCTAGCTGCATAAAAGTTTGGAATATACTGGATATATAGCAAACACATAATACTCATAAATTCTCCATTTATGTAGGTATGTCAGGAACAAAACCTCTAAGCATAACTGATAATAAGAATAAGAAATAAACAACAAAGTATAATGTGCAAAACCTACAAAAGTGTGGACTTAGAGGAGGCGTGTACAGTGGGGTTCAAGTCCCATAGGTTGACCAATAAATTAAAATTAAAGGACCAAGATAGAGTGAAAACAAAGGAGATGAGGGGCACAACATATGTAAATGAACACTAGCAAGTTTCTTGTCATCCCAATGTGTAAGGGGAACCCTCAGACATGAAGGTACTTGGTCTATCTTTTAATTTCATGGACGTGAGACTAAAGAGATGATACTGGATATATAGAAGTATTTTCCATAAAAATCAGTGGATTCCACTGAAGAAGGGAATAATATGCTAATGCACCAGCTCAAGCATTGTGTGCCAAGTAATATTCAACTACTACACCCTCTACATCCTAGTCCTAGAAATGAGGAATACACCACCCAAATTCAAAATGCAATAACTTTCTCAAATAACATCCATTTACAAACTTTGAACCTTAAATTCGAGGCCATAGAGCACTCTACACACAGATTCAAGTGTATGTACCGTAATTTGTTTATACAAATTTGTACAAATTCTGAAACTGGAAAGGCAATAGGCATGTGTGATTTGTATTTAAATAAATGAACTAGATTATAAGGAAATCAAATTTTCCATATATAGCCAAGAAATGAATGGATAAATTATGATTTTTATATATTATCATATTCATGTAATATTGACAAATCAGAGAATAATTTCAAAGTCAACCCAATGTAAATTGTCAAACATTATTCTTGTATGGAACAAGAAGGAAATCATTACTCTACGACAAGGATCAAAACTAAAAAAAGTTTGGATCACATAATTTTCAAGTATAGAAATATTTAGATTAGACTCGCTACCTTGTATCGTTTCTTCATGGGATCCAAACCTTTTTCATGTAGCTTTGACAATTTATTCAAAGATGGCTTGATCCAATTCAAATCTTATGGTTTGGAAAGGTAGCCATAAATTTCCTTCTTTCCATCATATACTATAGGGCCCCTTGCATTCCATTGTTCCATATAACGCTCATTGATAAGTGAGAATCTTGGTTTTACTCTATGCCAATCCTCTCTCCCTGTCCCAGTGTCGAGCAGATATTGACTGAGAGTCTTTGCATTTATGTTTCCTAAATCATTTGCTTCAAAAACCGCTTAGAGGTATTTCCAACCTATTTTTACGTCTATGACAATAGAGATGTGGGATATTGCTTTTAGGTGGCGACCAATTCAAAAATGTTTGGAGTTTGGTCTACGATTTGAGGGATGAAATGGATGGTAATTCCATTATAATGGGCCATTGTAAATTTGAATCTCCTTCCAAGGACATACTTATTTGTTCATAATGCCATTGATTAATGCCTAGGATATGATTTGTTTTCCCAACTTCAATTCGTCTCTAGAGTGGAAATGAACTCAAACAATATTAAAATTTGATAAAAATAAAAAAAAATAAGTAGGTTCATTTGACATCCACAATAAAACAAATTTCAGACTTACCGACTTCAAATACTCTGTATGTGCTTCCAATGTTGTTCACACTAGAAATGGACTATGTTCCTTAGACCAAAATTGTACACACCACTTTCACATTGGCACAGTTGTGTCTTATACTATCCAATCAATTGGCCACAACATCTGTAGATTCTTTAGCACTAATGCCAAAATATCCTACTGTAAAACAACAAATGTTTTCCCATTAAAATGCATCCCAGTATAATTTGACCATATTTTTTCATTGAAATTTGAACCAATGCTTCCATTTACACTCCCTATCACTCCATTTCTTGGATGCTCCTTGAAATATGACCCCCTTTGACAATTACCCGGTCCCTTGACCAAATTGTTCTTCACATGATCTGCAAATGATGGAATGTTGATCTCTCTTTCACAGACTTTGCTAAAGTTTGCACCTTTTATAACATCGACAATGGTCATTTCACCACCATTTCCCAATACTCGCACGATTAAAACTTGTACTCGATCCCAGATTCAAACTTGAGCTCTTTTGAAGCATCTAAACCCTAAGAACTATCTGGGATTCAGCTTGATATGGCATTATGGATATAAAAAACACGACTCTGGTATCATTTTTGGATCTATTTTCCACTTGGGGCTTAATCAAGAGGAGAAAAATGGAATCGGAGATGGGAGCCATGAATTAGGTCACTGTAGAAGATGGGGAATACAAATAATACAGAAACCATGATGAATTTGACAACATTAAATCCAAGGATTATGAGTTGGGATCTAACCACACCTTGACCACCTTTGATGCATGGGTAACTTCTGCTAGGGTCATCTTTCTCTCCTACTTAACATCCATGCAATCTAGTCACCTACTATGATGATTGTGATGAACATTCAATAGAGGGATTCTTATGAATCTTCTCTGTATCCTTCCTGATATTTGAGGTATCTCATAATGAATTTGCTTCGGTATTTCTCTTCTTTCAATGAAATACAAACCGACCAGTTGAGGAGAGGAAGGAAGAAAGAGAGCAGCCACCCAGGTGGATAAGTAGGATGTGTAACAGGTGGATAAGTAGGATTTCACACAGGAGCAGTGCTGGAATTTATTTCATCTATCTCGTATTGACTATTTTTTTTTGAAGTTTTGAACTTTTATCTTTCCCGCCACACAACATCTTAGTGGAAAAATAACCCGTTCATTATTGAATATTTTAAGCATTATATATTTGTTTCATTGTTGAAGATTTTAACCACTATAGACTTATTTTAAAATAGGATCTATTAAGCATTGAGAGTGATCAATTATTCTGATATGTAAATATTTTTTCAACATTTTCACTCTAAATGTTTTAAATTTAACATAAATAACTCAAAAGTAATCTGTCTCGAAGTATATTAAGTTATAAACATAGGAAAAAACAAAAGATGGAACCTAGAATCCTTTCTAGAGGTCAACTTTAGGTAACATCTAATGAGACATACCAAATTATTCAAGGATAACATGTTACATACATAGGAGATCCTTTCAAATTGTCTAAAGAAATGGGTATCTAAATTCAGGGGGTGCTTCTAAATTTGAAGGCCCATAACCAGAAACCAAGCATGTCTAGAAATCCATAGATGATGCTTGGTACATTCACTAGATAATAAATTGTTGATGCTTGGTAAATTCAGTAGATAATAAATTGTTGATGCTTGCTGGATAGATGGGTTCATTCCTTCAATGACATAGTTTAAAGCCGACTTTTTCTTCTAAAATGGTACTCACCTCCCTCTCAGAGTTGCACTTTTGGACTTGAAAACTCACTTATCATATGAAGGAAGGGCACAAGGGAAGAGAAAGGAACGGAAAGGAAGTGCATGACCCCATATTGGGACAACGCTAGGATGACATAAGAAAAAAATAAAGAAAAAATCGAATGAAAGTAAAGCCATTTCCATTGAAGAAAAACTCACTCGCCCACTCTTCAATCAAATGGGAAAGTTCCAATATCCAATATTACTACATATATAATAACATGTCACGTACTCCATGCCATTTATCTAGGCATACACATGTTTAACAAACGTATTAATAAAAATTAATGACGATTTCAAAAAAATTTAATCATAAAAAATTGTTTTCCCTCTCTTTAAGATGGTCTGTTAAAAATTTTAATAGTATTTTGATGGGTAAAATGTCTCATGACGGGCATATGCTCATCAAATTCAAACCCTACATGATATTCTATTACACTGCCCTGTTCACATAGGGTATGATCCTAAGCAGTTATTTCGATTTGTAGCGGGGGTTTAATTGGGTTTGTTGTTCGAGGAAAACAAAATAATTCTATGTAGATAGTGTAAATATGAGTTTCAAGGGGCTAAAAATGTACCACTAAATTTACATTTGGATTAGTTTGTGATTCCATGAGTTACTTATTTTTACTAAACCTATGCTTTGATTCACTAAATTAATTTTATACTATTGTATTTTTGTTGGTTGGTATGTGATTAGTGTATTCTTCAAATGGGGTGATAATATTCATCAAATAATCAAGTGCAAGGGTGTTGGATGAATTCTTAAATGTTAATAATCCGATGAAAGAATTTATATCAAGAAGGTGAGTATCAAAATTACTTGTAGATGGCCATGTTAGACAAATTCTAAAATGCTAATAATGTGATGAAAGAATTTGTATTAAGAAAGCAAGGATGAAAATTACCTATAGATAGCATAACATGAGTTTAAAATAACTATAAATTGTATCTACTAAGTTTATATGATTTACTTGTAATTTTATGGGTTATTTTTTTTTGGTAAATCCCTATGGATTGCATAGAGGTAAGGCCCAAAAAATGGAAAGGAAGGTTTGGAAGCCTAACCCAAATCCATGACGAAGATATAGCCACAATAGAGGCATCAAAGGTAGGGGTCCATGGCTACATGGATAGACCCAACCTTCCCCAGAAGCAAGGCCCATATCTGAAGATCTGTTCCTTATCTTCTATAGAGACAAATATTACAACAAAAAACCCTTTTGCATAGGGGCAGATAATAGCTTCTTCCTCTAAGACAGGATTCCATTCGTAAGAGATATATGAATGAAGATCTATTAACCGAGGCCATAGAATGTTGAATATACAAACAAGAGCATGATTTTAGTAGTGTTCAACATGATCCAAATCTTCTTGGGTTATAATAATTGTGTGGGATGGCATTTCTTGCACCACAAGCAATGACAGTGGAGGGCCATAGGAACTCTCATTGTTTTTTATTGCCTCCCTGAAGGAGACGACAAAACTTGGAGGAGAGGGAGAGGTAGCAGAAAATGCATTGGATATGGAAGGCATCATTGGGGAGGAGGCGCCAAAGCTTGGGTAGCTAGAGGGAGGAACCGCAGCATGTCCAGGAGCTTGGGGAGTTGGAGGGAGGATTAGGAACAGGTCCAGCTAGAGAGCATGGTCAAAACCCTAGCAGAGGGAGTCACACATAGCTTGATGATGTATATTATGACATATATACACTGTTAACTTCAAAGTCTAATGAATGACTAAGAGGAATGTCGACGGGGCTCAAAAATACAATCTAGTGTGAATCAAATACAATTTAGTGTGAGCCATGAGAATTTGAGGATGAAAAATAGGATGATGTGGATATACAAGATACCATAATATCTCGATACTCTTATATTTATTAAACAACCAACCAATATTCCACTATTTCCTAACAATAGAAAATCCTGCTATTAGTTTACCAAAATCTACTCTACTTCAAAACATGAATAAATGAAGTATATTTTGTAGTGGGCATAGAAAATGAAATATTTGCATTAACATAATTAATAGAAACATTATAAAGGAATATAAGTATAACAGTTTAATTGTATTTAATGTGGTATTTTATCTTGTCTACTCAAGGGTCCTTCCTTGTTGGAGACATTTACCACCATACACAGTCATTTTGGTCAATTTGGCCTAGTTAAACCACTATTCTAAGTTTTATTGACTTAATCGACACCTGAGGAGCACTGTATCACATCAGGATGAGCACACTCATGCCTACCTTCACTCAAGGAGGCCAACTAAGCCTTCTCCTTCATTCGGGGAGGATAACTAGAGCACTCCGGGGGTGATATGAGTGTCATAAAATCACTTAATTGATAACTGATGGTTACAATCAGTTAAACAGAGTAGTGAAGGCACCTCCTTTCATTAAATTGATTATTTAAATAACATTTAATGAACTGGAGTCAACAGGGGCACCTCCAACCACTTATGATGGTCAGTTAGATTTTAGTTAACCTCATCGGGGTTCATTGGAGTTATTGATGCACTACCACTTGTTGGTTGTCTTGCACTGACATGTGTCTGAGCTACTTTCAGTTAGAATCAATCATTTATTGCACTTCAAATTCATTTAGGACTCAGTTAAGTCAATTAGGGTTTTGATCAGTGGTTAACTTGAGTGTTCATTGTGGCTTACATTCAGTTAAGCTAGACTCATTCAATTCGAATGACCTCCTTGGGAATTTGAATTATCCTGGAATTCATGCATCTGGCATGATCATTGTATTGTATCATCACTCTTTCATTTGATTATACAGAGCTCCTACTTCCATTGCAGCACCATTTTGTAAATTTTGTGCATATTTGTCTATATTCTTTGTGAGACTGTGTTTTCAGTTCCTAGACCACTGTGAGAAATTAATATGGTATCAGATCTCACAGTGGTACAAAGTTTAGATCTCTCAAAAATAAGGTTTTTGACAGATCTTGCATGAAAAATTGAGCAAAAGCTCAAAATTCCAGCACTGCGCCAGAGGCCAAGGTTTACCACTTAATACCCCAAGTAAAGAAATTGTTGATCAAGCTTGCTTGATCAACTATGCTTGGTGTGATGAAAACCTGAAATGTGTAGGATAGACAACCTTACGGTGCCTCTTTTGTTGTGATTTACAGATTTTTAATAGGTGAAATCATTCTCTCCAGCAATTTCAGATGGCTTTTTCTGTAGAACTCTTGACTCCGTTCAATATCCACTCATGGAAAGGAGACATGGAGATCCAGCTACATGCCAAAGGACTCTATAGGGTCACTATGGAACTGAAGAAGATCCTACCTTTGTGACAAACAAAGCTATATTCTTGAACAAGAAAGATGAAGCATCCAGATTTTTGTGCCTCTCTATTTCCTAAGATCTTCTTTTCCATCTCTCGGTATTGAAGACTCCAAAGGAAATCTGGGACAAATTGGAAACCCTGTATGGAAAATAGGATGATTTGAGAGTATAACAACTTGAGAATGAGTTGATGTCTCTCCATGCTTCCAATTTCAAGACCTTGAATGATTTTTTCACAAAGTTCAAGCACATTGTCTTACTATTGAAGCAATGTAAGGTGGAGAAGGAGGATGATCAACTCATCCTCACCATACTCTCCAAACTTGGAGCTGATTATTCGGTGTTTGTATCTACATTCCATGTGGGGAAGCTCACAACCCCTGGATGGAAGATGCCTTCACTCAATGGCTTTAGTGAGTCCCTAACAAGTGAACATGATAAGCTTGTCCAGATGGGGATCATCATATCCTCCCATGATCAAGACCTCAATGTATCAGGGTCTAAAGATCTGAAGGGTAAAGGAAAGCAGTAGAAGAACCCAAAAACCAAATTCGAAGCTCCTAAGCCTAAAGTTGAAAACCAGCAGCATGAAGAGTCTTCGACTCAAAGAAGAACAAAGGAAAAGGGCATCATGGAAAGGAAAAAGTCTAGTGTTCATACTACGGGAAGGGATTCAACCCTGAACATGCCTGCATGAAAAATAAACTTGATGTATCTACCTCTCTCCTTGAGAGAAATCACATCAATCTTTCAGAAATCTTTTGGAGGAGAGATCAACAAGATCAGAAACCATAGCATGAAGGAGGACATGCCCTCATCGTAAGAACTTCAAAGTCAAAGCAGTCTTGATAGATTCTAGAGCTTCAAACCACATGATGAATGAAAGAGGCTCCTCATCTTTGGAGACCAGAAAATGCATTCCCATCCACATGGGAGATGACTCCACCATCATATCCGAAGGACAAGGTACTGTTGATCTTGAGCATGGTTATTTTTCAAATGTTCTGTATGTACCTTATCTGGAATCAAACCTCCTTAGTGTTTATCAAATGACACATACAGGATTTCCTAAGAGATTCTCCTTTAGCCTGGATGATGTAGAGATGACAGAACTTGCATCCGGGAAACGTGTTGCAAACGCGTTGCAAAAGCCTATGAGTTCTCCCATTTTGTGGCAGATGCAAATCCCACCACATTAATGACTTATGGAAATGAAGTTAGTAGACTATGGCATGAGAGGTTCGGCCATCTGAACTTCAAATAATTGCAACAATTAAAAAATAATTCTATGGTTGAAGGCCTCTTGGTCATCAAGGTGACCATTGGAATTTGCAAGGGCTGTGTTGTTGGAAAGAACCCTAAGCATAAGTTTGATCGGGGGAAGGAAAGCCGAGCATCATGCATCTTGGGACTGATACATTATGATATCAGCAGTCCCATGCCTATCACATCCTTGAATGGATCAAGGTACGTTCTGACTTTGATTGATTATTTTTCTAGGTACACATGGGTCTTCTTTATCAAAAAGAAGTTGGAAGCCTGTGAAAAATTCACTGAATTGAAGGCCTTAATTGAGAATGAATCTGGCCAAAAGATCGAGATATTGAGATATGATAATGGTGGGGATTATTTTATTAATGAGTTACTGCATATATGTTCCCAACATGGTATTCAGGTCCAGCATTCAATTCCCTACACTCCCCAGCAGAACGGTGTAGCGGAGAGGAAGAATGAGTCTCTCAAGGAGATAACCACCTCTATGTTGGAATCAAAGAAGTTGGCTACAAATTTGTGGGCTGAAGACATGCATGATATAGAATATATTTAGAATATAGTGTCACACTCATCTATGAAAGGGAATACCCCTTTCTAAGCATACTTCGGACACAAGCCGGATGTGTCGAATCTGCGGGTGTTTGGATCCACTGCGTGGGCCCGAATTCCACTTGATAAAATGAGGGATTTGAAATTGCAAAGAATAGAATGTCTATGTATTGGGTATTATAATGAATCAAAATGTTTTAATCTGCTGGATATCAAAACAAAACAGATCATCATCGAAAGGAGTGTCAAGTTCGACGAGCCTCTTTAGGAGGTGGAACTAGTGAAGGAGAAAACTGTTGAATTTCCTTCCTATTCTACTGAATATTTGGATTACGAAATTGGAGGTGATGGCCATGATTTGGATCCTATGATTTATAATATCAGTGTATAGAAAACATCAGATGCTGAATTAGAACCTGAAGTACAAAATCATCTCCCAACTTGGGCCTGACAGACACTCTCCTCTATAGGAGATAACATTGGCCCATCCGGATGATCCAAGGAGAGCCTGGTTTGATTTCCAAACATAAGGTATTGTGCTATCCAAATATTGTTATTTTATTATAATTTCAGAACCTAAGTATTACTACCATGCTTAGAAGGATATGATATGGCAAGTTTCCATGGATGAAGAGATGAATTCTCTTCAGAAAAACACTACTTGGGAGCTAGTTTCTCTTCCTCCGGGAAGGAAATTGGTTCAATGCAAGTGGGTGTTTCAGACTAAGGTTGCTACAGATGAAAGAAACTTAAAATATAAGGCAACACTAGTGGCAATAGGTTTCTCCTAGGTCCAAGGTGTGCACTACAATGAGACTTTTGCACCGGTTGCAAAAATGGACTCCATTCGCCCAGTTTTAGCAATTTCAGCATCTAAGCACCGAGAAGTGAATCATATGGATGTTAAGTCAGCCTTTCTGTATGGAGATATTCATGAAGAGATATACATGAAGCAGCTTCAGGGATAGATTTGAAAGCTAAAGAAGTCACTATATGGGTTAAAATAGGCCCCAAGAGAGTGGTATTCCAAGATGGATGCCTTCTCTTGCAAAACTTCCAAAGGTGTAGATCAGATCCAAATGTGTATATACAGTAGTATGATGGTCATTTGATTATTATTGTTTTATATGTTAATGAATTACTGATCATGAGTAGAACAGTTGCTTCTATTTCAGTCATCAAAACTGCTCTCCATAATGCATTTGAAATGAGAGATTTGGGGCTCTTAAAACAATTTTTGGGGCTCAAAATTGAGCAAAATTTTGATTAGATGATGGTCACTCAGTCCAAATAAATATTAGACCTATTATTCAAGTTTAAAATTGTTGAATGTAGAGCTTCTCCATTCCCTTTCCTTTTAGGTCTAAGCCTTTAAGAAGGAAAAAGAACACCGCCCATGGACTGCACTATTTATCGACAGCTGATTGGTAGCTTGTTATACTTGACTCATTCTCGGCCTGATATCTATTATGCCATGAATGCTATATCAAGATACATGCAGCAGTCCCATGATATTCATTGGAAGGGAACCAAGAGGATCCTCCAGTATGTTCAGGGAACCAAGACTTACAACATTCACTATGCTGCAGACTCCGAGCTAGAGCTGGTTGGATACACAAATTCTGATTGGGCGGGTGATTCTATTGATCGAAAGTCTACTTACGGATATGTCTTCATGTTTGATGGTGGCCCCATTTTCTAGTCTAACAAAAAGCAGGCCTCCATAACATTGTCTTCAGTAGAGGTCGAGTGTTGGAGCAAGGTCCCACAGCTATAGGAAAAGTTGCTATATCGAAATAAGAAAGTCAAAGGTAACAGTACCTGAGCGGCCAAGAAGAGAGAGATCAACCACTGCACTTAAGGCAGTGGCCAAGAGGAGAGAGCTCAACCAATGTATTTAGGGCAGCAACATAGATAGGAGGGCTCAGCTACCCTCATAAAGGAAAAGGAGCAATGACGCCAAGGTATTGAAGACGAAGTACAAAAGGGAAGATACCAAGGAAGCAACGCATGTACCCACAATCAGTGCCGGGAAGCGTGGAAGACTGCAGAGAGCTGTGGTCTGACGGAAAGTGGAATTTTGAGTACAGATAGACTGACTGTCACAATTAGGGTTTGGGTTACTATTGGGACAGGTCCACAGTGTTGTAATGGCGAGACCTTTCGGCCGCCTATATAAGCATGTATTTTGTATAGTGAAAGGTTAGCTAGTCGGATAGTCTGTTAACTATTCAGACATTTAGCTAGTCAGTCGATGATCTGTTAGCTCATAGATCTTTTGTATTATAGAAGAACCGAGCTTTGGTTCTGTTATTCAGTATGTAGTATCTTACTATAACCAGTAGCTTCCTCCTAGAGTATGTATGTAACAATCCACAGGGATTGAGAGAGAGAGAGAGAGGAAGAGTATATTGTAAGAGATGCAATATAAGAATAAAAGAGATCTAAGAGAGAAGGGCTCCTGGCGGTGTGTGCGGAGTTACCCACAAGATCTCAGCTACATATGAGGTTGCAGCAGAACTATGTTCACTCTCCCAAGTTATAATATATAAACCAGTTCCTGTGGACGTAGCTTCTACCCTGGAAGTGAACCACGTAAAATCAGTGTGTTACATGACTGTTTCATGTGATAGTGCTTTACTTAGTTGCTATATGTTATCTGTTACATGAATGCCGTATATCAGTTAGTAAATGTCTATATGTTCTCATTCAGTTATAGCATTAAAGAAGGTTAAAGGTGAGTTTAAATGTATCAAGTGTCTGCTTATGAGTTTATCAATGCTTGTTTCACACAGTAATAGTCACTCTGTTAAGTGCTTCTAGTATACTCATTCAGCAAGTTAAGTATAGTGATGTGAGTGTGTTGAACCGTGAAGTTCATGTAAGGTTGTTTAACACCCTGTTGGAGGTTAGCCGAGTTATTCCTCCCAGTGAGAAACCCTTTGGACCTTGAGAGTCGCATTGGGCCATACTATAGGGGATATCACATTGACAGAAGGCGATATCGCACCGACAGAGGAGCTGCGGTGCGAGATATCACAGAAGGTAAGAAACGTGGAAGGGAGAGTTTGTGCATTGTCCTATTCGCTACGATGCAATAGGATTCCTCCCCCTATTAGAGTCCGTGAGGAAGGGAGAACTATGACTCGCAGAAAGATCTCGCTGGCTAAGAAGAGCCGTGAGACACCAGGATGCTACAGAACCTGGTTAAGGACACTTGAGTCTTTAGCCAACCCATCTAAGATCACTTCGGGTGAGACTTCAGGCCGCTCTGCATTCTATTGCCGAAAGGGCCAGTGAGTTAGGGGTGTTGTTGGTACGTTACAAGTAAACCCGGTTCTGCCCATAGTAGGCAACAAATGGTTCCATTGCGGGTTTTCAACAAACTAAAGAGCTAATGTTCTGTTGGAATCCCACTAAAGAAGAACTTAACCACTGGGTTGAGTCTAAGGAGAAATAATTTGCTGTGATAGAAAACACGATTCCTACATTGAGTACAGAGGACTGGTTACAAAAACATATCTTCACAGACTCGCATACAATATTTTTTGCGACCTATGGAAATGAGTTGTACGACTGGTTATCAAAGTTGATTGATCAGCATATATTCAAGAAGAAAAGGAACATTTTCTAGACACCGGAGCTGATTCAGACTGTCAGGAGCATTGATAATCCCATTTCATGAGCAGTGGACTTCTGGCTTTTGAGTGTGCTAGAAGGCTTCATCACAGAGTTTACAGTCGAACAGAGAAAAAGCTTCAGCGAAGCCGAGCGGTACTTCTTCAAAGGATATCGTGGTAAGTACTTGAACTCTTTAAAGTTGTCCATTAAGATGCTATTACATGAAAAAGGAGTACTCGATATATATTCAGATGAATAAGTTCAGTAAGTGTAATGTCACAAGAGTTTGAGAGTGATTTTGATGAACTTGGACATACACGTAGTGGAAATAAATATAAAGTAGATTTCAAATCTTCTCTATTTGAAAACAGTTCAGACCATACTAGAGAACAGAGTTACAGTAATATAGAAAGAACAGAAGGGGGTATCCCTTACCACCCTTACACCCCACAGAAATCAACCGGGACTCAGAATAATCCCATAGGAACTCCATCTAGTAGCTCACATACAGTACATACTACCGCTACATCACCTACATCTACACCACCGAGTGGTAGTCACACAACAAATCAACATCCACCACGTAGAAATAGAATGGGGGATGATATGAAGTTACCTACCTTTAAGGGTACAGGCGTAGAAGACCCAGAACAACATTGGTTTCTATGTGAATCCGTGTGGACCATTAAAGGGCTCAAATATGATAATATTAAACTTGTACAGTTGGTCACCACACTTAGGGAATGAGCCTTAACATGGTGTATGAAGTATACCTCAGTACTACCCAGAACGATCCTACAGGCCAGGACCGCCATGATCAAAGAATTTAAGAAACCTAAGTCTGAGTCACAGTGCATTACAGAGCTCAAAGATATTAAACAGTTACCTACAGAGTCAGTATGGGACTTTGATCAGAAATTTAAAGCCCTTATAGACCAAGTTAGCTTTGAGTTTGTGCCAGAGTAGCATAAGTAATGGTTTATTGTAGCACTGCTCCCCCATATCAGACTGCCATTGATGCAGCAGAAACTCCAGATGCAGGATGACGCCTTGGAGATGGAAATGAAACTAGAGGCCTCACCTCTAGCTGAGACCAGTATAGGTATGACAAACCTACAGAACCAGTTAGCTAATCTCACCTTGCAGATGCACGAGATTAGAAAAGGAAAAGAGATTGCACAAGAACTATGGTGCACAAAGTGTAAAGGATAGGGCCATACTAAAGATAACTGTCCAGTATTTGTTGAATATCTAGAAAGTGGGGCTCCTAACCCCTTAGCACAGACACAAGGTCCGTGGTGTGAACTATGTAGAACAAGAGGACATCCACCTCAGCAATTCCCTTTACTTCATAAGTATGTACATACCCCTAAGAACTTATACTGTAACTTCTGTAAGTCCATAGGACATGATGAACATAATTGTAGAGCTTATGATATCATGGTCAAGAGAAAACATGACTTGTACAGAGTCCAATCAGAGACACCAGGTCCAGCAGCAGGACCACAGCATGAACTGGCTCATGTTGGCCGTGGAGGAGGATTCAGAGGACGAGGCTGTGGAGGAGGCTTTGGCCGTGGCCGTGGATCGATCACTTATTACAACTGTGGAGTTGTAGGACATTATCCTAGGTATTGTCAGAGCCCTAATACCACATGTAACTATTGCAAATCTTATGATCACTCTATAGAATCAAGTCCTACCTTGATAGCCAAGATCAGGGAACCTAAGCCAGTAGTACACCAGAACATTCAGCTTATTGTTGCCGAGTAGCAGGAACAAGAACCAGCAGTCAACATTGTGACTCACAGCAGTGCTTCCACCAGTGAGACATCACCAGATACTGAAAAGAACATAGGTCCGGAGTGGGTGCGCAAAGCCACTACTAAATCAACAACACTCGACCTGCAGAAGAATAAAGAAACATTTCAGGAATCTAAGACTTTGTTTAATGACCCTACACAATCAAGATCATAGGTACATCTATCTAGGGGCATACCACAGAAAACACCATGTGGCATTAGCCCTGTATAGATATCACAGGCTCCCACATCGAGAAGGTGCGACAAGGATGAGTCGACAGGAAGTATACAATCCTTCCTGCGGAGTTGCTTAAAACTCATGAGAAATGAGAAATCTATCAAAGAGCTTCAGCGCATCATAGATCAGTGTCAGCCATCTTCTTCTATGAGCAGTGCATAGCGTGTTGTTCATAATATTATGGGACATACAGGAACAGGAAAAGAGATGAGGCTCACAGCATAAGTTGGAGAATTCAAAATGGATGAGGTAATCCTAGATTTAGGATCAGAGGTAAACGTTCTGACTAAGCAGACATGGGAACAGATGGGTAGCCCTAAGTTATCTAGATCACCTATCCATCTGAGACTAGCCAATTAGTAGTGGGTATCGCCACTAGGTTGATTACCGCAGGTGCCAGTTGACATTGACGGAGTTCGTAGCTTTGTGGACTTTGAATTTATAGAAATCATTGGCGATAGCAGACCGTATCCAGTGCTACTAGGTATTGATTGGGTAATCAGTAACATGGCTGTTATCGATTTAAAGAAGAGACATATGACCTTCGAGGAAAATCAGATTCAGGTCATCGTACCGTTGGATCCTTTTCAGGGTCCTAGATATATTGAACCTATCCGAGCAGAGGATGAGGCATGTAATATGGATAGCCTCTATCAGATGACCACCAATCAGAGTGATTACATGAACCCGACTGCAGAAGGAAACATTAGTTGGCAATGTGACAGCTCATGTGCATCAGACTCGGATGTTGGTCTAGAGAACTGGTAGAACATACTTTATGAAGTCTCAGCTCGCACAAGTGTAGATGCCCAGTGTAGTTGAAAGGAGGCATCGCACTGGTAAGTAGTCTACAAAAAAAAAAAAAAAATCTTAAGTTTGTGTTGGGCAGGTGATGCGGTGAGGCATCACAGCAAGGCGATGTTTCCCCGTGCCACATAGCTAGTCTTGAAAAAGGACAGAGGGCCAGTCACTTTGCCCTCTGATAAGCAGTTAATCAGGATACGACAGGTATCCGTTGCCCTATATTTGGTAAAATATTCGACGAGATTGGCGCTTGCACACACGTTTCAAGGGAAATTTGATCGGATTTCAGCAATTAATGAGGATCGAAACGACGGGTGTTGTCTTGTCCATGCAATTAATATTGCCAATGGGTCTAGTCTACAGTACCATTGAGTCACAGAGTATCACCTTTGTTATAAATATAAAGATCATCCATACGAAAGGGTTACTTTGGCAATTTCAGAGAGCTATAGAGCAAGTTGCAGATTTTTCCTTGTGTAGAGATACCCTAGTTACAGAGTGCTAGATTTCCCCAATTTTGCAGCCATTGCCTATCCAGAGTATTGCACCGAGTGGGTTCTGTCCAAGGAGGAACCTTTAGAAGACATTGTGAGATGATTCCAGAGTGGTGGCCTCCAGTCTGCTATGACGATGCCGCCCAAGGTTGTGAAATTAGGTACATCACAGGTCAGACAACCACTAAGGATGAGAAGTCAAGATCAGATAGTAGAAGAATCTGGTCCAGAGCAGGAAGAGGAAGTTCGCATGGTAGCAGAATACATTATGCCGAGAGTTGAGAATGCACAAGAGGTAACCATTCCAAAGGGTGTTAAGTTTCTTATTCCACTACCGGCCATTGACCCTCATATAAAGAAATATGGAGACTTGTTAGGATATGTCCCTATTCTCAAATTTATAGACTATAACCTTGGAGATAGTAAGACATATCCTCAGTTCCGACCGGACCGGTATCTTATAGTTCAGAGGAACCCAAGGACCAATATAGATGAGTTTGTTCCTATGGAACATATCCAGATTCTTTAGCGGTCAGGTTTGCTCAATTTTTTGAGAATACCACATTTTGGATGAGGTGTAGAGGTTAATGCTATGGTGCGTGTGTTGCTTTCCCATGTACATGGAGGTTACCTCTGGTTGGGTAATTGGGTTGATTTGAATGTCAACCTAATACACCGCATCACTAGGCTGTCCAAGACTGGTAAGGACCCATAGACACATATATCAAGTAAGGGCAAGGATTCCAAGCTAGCAGCGGCCCTAGTTACCAAGTATAAGCTACAGAGAGGAGGTCGAGCTTATGAACTAGCAGCAATACCACACGATACACTCAGATTTATAGCCAGTCTGCTTGCAGGAAGACTATTAACCAAGGTTCGCCCCAAAGAAGTCACAGGATCAGTAATTCACCTTGCCATACAGGTCGTAGAAGGTGAACAATTTAATTGGTCTTTATTCTTATTAAATATTTTTACCCAAGATTGTTTAAAAGCACAAGATGAGGAAAACCACCCCTTCCATTTTTCATGGCTGCTTATACTATGTGCATTCATCGGGTGGAAGGAGCCACCCCATACTCAGTTCCTACAGATACGAAGCGGCGACTGTAGAGGCGCACGCTATGCAAACTTATGGGACAGCAACAACCCAGCTAAGAAAAAGATCAATGCGATAGTATTCTATGAATACTATAACCTATTGAAGAGAACCATCTAGGAGACACCGTGGATCAGCACGGAGGTTGTGGACATTGTTATAGCGGATTTCACCACACTAGGTGAATCACACATTGTATGGCCTTCCCTTGTCCCGCTGCAGACTCATTAGCCCCTTTCGACCACTTTATATCTTTTGATGTTACCTTGATCATCCCTAAAAACATTAGAATATTGATATACGCGGCTTTTTCCCCGATAACCGCGTACATACGCGGGTATTCCCTCTATAGTCGCGTACATCGGGATGTGTGCATAGTCTAAAACATTTTGGAGTTTTCCTTGACTTGGATCTGACTCATATGAATCCTGGCCTTCCATATGCCTTGAGATCGCATGGATTCGACCTTTCAATATCCCTTTGAAAAGCTATATAAGGAACCCCTTGGTACATTGAAAGCATAAG
>LPNX010974049.1:383824-395797 GCA_001517045.1 Pseudotsuga menziesii
ACCAGAGATTCTGATATTCTTATAGAGTCCGCATGTGCATAATACTTGCTGAGCCCTTACGTCAGCCCTTACAGCCTCTTCTACCTCACCATGCTCGCATTCCCGCCATTCAAGCACCATCCTACATGAGGATTAAGCCAATTGTCCATTAGATTGCTTTTAAATAGCTTGCGCGGCGTCATACGCGGCTGTTTTGCAAACAGACGCGTATGTACACGGCCTCGTTCCCCTTTTCCGCGTATAGACAGCCATATACGTGGAAAAATCCTCGATAACCGCGTGGGCCATAGCGCTCATGTAGAACTTCCTTAATGAGCTCATTGAACCATGAAAAACTTAAAAAATGATATTGAAATGCAAGCTGGGAACATGAGTAAGTACCTGGAAGAATTGGTTATGAATTCCGCCGGCTGAATCTCCTGGAATTCGCAGTTGAATATCAAAGCTCCAATGGGTAAAAGTTTCAAATGAATTATATTTCTTACTATTTATAGAAAATTTTTGAAATATTTGAAATTTTTTACCCCCTTTTATATAGTTTTGACCGTTTTTAACCATTTTGGACCGTTTCTGACATAATTGGTGATGTAGATGACCGTTTTCAGTGCCGTTTGAGCCGTTGGATTGACTCGTTCGTATCCTTCACAGGTATAATGTCTATACTGGCATATAGGTTAGGCCCACCACCATTTGCATTTTGCATGACCTTATGACCATGTAACTCTCGCCTTAGGTACGAACCCACTCTATTATGTCACGGAACCTTCTTGCTGCTATAGAAGTGGCATAATATGAGTGGTAGAGCCTCACCTTACATGGGTACCCTAGTTAGCACCTTATTTGTATTTGGTGCCCATGCCGATGTTTTCTCCCTTTAGGGTGTGGGAGTACGTTGTATAGTATTGCCATGACATTTAGCAAGAGCATCATACTCCTCTTGATCTTATGCTGGCCAAGTTCCCCCCGGACTCCCCTTGTATCAAGTTGTGGATGCATTTTCATGAGCTTTGCCTGTCTTATTGAGCTTTATGCCGGCTCCCCTGACATTGCGTTTCAGCCTTATAGCCCGATCTTGTCTCATGTCTAGCCATGCAGAGCCATTTCGTATATCCTTTGCAGCTTGACTTACCCTTTTACCGGGAGGGGATCTTCCCCCGAGTGTCGATATCCTACACATGTTTCCTTGCATTGAGCATAGGTATGTTCCACTGCTTGGAACTAGTTTGTTTTCCCTGATGACACTCGTCTCCTCCTAGTTTGTAAATATAAAGCTAGTTTATTCTTTTTTCAAGATTTTCAAATAACTGAAAAAGACCAAAAAAAAATTAAAAAACCAAAAAGCCGGACGGGAAAAGATGTTATCTTTGGAAGCTGTTGAGTCGTGTCGCCTTCGAACAGAGCACTGTATATCACATCCATTGGTTGGGTTATAGTTTGACTTTAGGAAGCTGTACTCGTTTATCTGAGTTTATCTCCACCGACTGGTTATGCTTCCAGTCCCTATGGAGCCTCTATTGGTGCCTCCTGCGTCATAGAGATGTCCGAGTTTTTATATCGAGTCTATGTTGCCTTTATTCAGTCACCATACACCGTTATGCTCTTGTTCGAAGGAAGTGGAAACCTGAGTCGGCCATTCCTCAGTTATCTTGACTTTGCATGTCGGCCATTCCCGGTACAGTTACCGGTTCATGCACCTTATGATCGAGTCCTTCCACATCATACAGCTTTGCTGAGTACCTCGTGTTGGATGATGGGGGATGCCTTAATGCCCTCCTTCCAGCGGATTTCATCCCATCGACTTCAGATCATTTATTATGGGATTGGAGTCTAGAGTCATTTTTGAGTGCCTTGAGACTTGCAGTCATCAGTGGCAGGTTCTCTCGCCATCGACAGTTTTGGGAATACATCAATGTCCCCTGATCGACGGATCCTCTCAAGTGTTTGACCTCAACACATTTATTCACACTTGTTAGTTTGCACTCTAGTACCTTGATTTCCATTTTCATTATCGGTGGGTGATCTCGCATCTGTTAACGGTATACATCAATGACCGGTAATCAAACGATGGACTACTATGTTTGACCTCGACACCTCTATTCGCATAGTAGGACATGTACTCGTAGCGGTTTGTGTAGAAGACCTTCCAGATTGGTGGCATCTCTTATATGCTACCTCCTTGATCATGCCAGTGTTCATGAGATTTCAGCTCTCGTGACTTGTTCCAGTGTATGTCAGACATTTCCAGCCACTATGGAGATCTTGATCTATTTGTATATCTTCAGCCTTGTGGAGATCATGGTCCTTTGTATATATTCATCATGGAGATTCTGATCTATGTATATTGTACGTGGCGATGACCACATATGTTCTATCATGTATCATGCCTACTCATGGCCATTGTACTCTTATGTATCTGGGACTGCTAGATGTATTTGCAGATTATATGCAGAGTTGTATTATGGTATTATGCTGATTGGGTGGCTGGTCTTCCATTTGGGTACCTTCATCACTTCCTTCCTGGGATGGACTTATAATGTATTTCGGCCATCGTATATCCCCTCTGATCTCATACATTAGGGGGCATCTGTTATAGCGGATTTCACCACACTAGGTGAATCACACATTGTATGGCCTTCCCTTGTCCCGCTGCAGACTCATTAGCCCCTTTCGACCACTTTATATCTTTTGATGTTACCTTGATCATCCCTAAAAACATTAGAATATTGATATACGTGGATTTTTCCCCGATAACCGCGTACATACGCGGGTATTCCCTCTATAGTCGCGTACATCGGGATGTGTGCATAGTCCAAAATATTTTGGAGTTTTCCTTGACTTGGATCCGACTCATATTACTCCTGGCCTTCCATATGCATTGAGATCGCATGGATTCGACCTTTCAATATCCCTTTGAAAAGCTATATAAGGAACCCCTTGGTACATTGAAAGCATAAGAGAAAATCGAGAGCATCGAAATTATAGTCCATTGTTGCCAGAACTTTATGCTTGAGTCTGCATCCCTTTGTCCCTTGGAGCACTGTTGTGTTCTTCCCAAGCTTGCCCTTTGTTAGTAAGCTTGCTATCGAAGTGATGGAGGATTGAGGTGGTGGAGGCCCAAGTGGGGGATTCAGTTTCTCCTATTCGCAGACGTGCCGTCAGAGGTTGTCACTTGTAATCTCTGATTCTTATTAATAGAAATATCTTTTCCTGTCCAGTAATGTGTATTTGAATGAATATTGTATCCATTGGAATATGTCAAGTGCTTTTACATTATTGATTATATATGCTAGAATAGATCTAACATCATGAAATATAGTATGCTTGTATTGTTTACTTGTTGTTGAGGACGTACTATAACAATTCAAGCTGAAGATTGGAAAGCTCAACGGGGATCTACTTCAACCGTCCGGAATAAGGTACGAGGTTCGATCCTTTAGTGTTAGATTGTTTATTTCTATTGCATATTGGGAAAGATTGATTTATGGAGTCTAGTTGTCTGTTGTGGTACCCCACGCCATAGGAATTTCTCTCCGTAACAGACATATATGACAATCGGCTTGATTTCATGATAGACAACCATAGAATCTTCCTAAGGCCAAAAAGGTGTAGAACGGATAATTGGGCTAATGGTTGGTTCAGGATGATAGCGCAATATGTAGAAGATGTCATCAAATATTTTGGTGAAGAGTGGAAAAAGGCATTAGAAGATGTCGCAGCAGCAAAGGAACCCACAGATACCCCACCCCTAGACCAAACAAACAAAGGAAACGAGAAAGTGGGTTCCAAGAGGAAAGATCCACAAGAAGTGCAACCAGAGGCACAAAAGATGAAGAATGGAGAAGAAGAGACACCATAGGCACAGAAGAGGAAAAAATCCAAGGCCACAAATCCATCCTTAGAGACCGCACTGACTGACGATGACTATGATCAAATTGCAGCAAGACTTAAGGAGGAAATGAGTGTTACATTTCAGGCAATACAGACATCGCAAAACAAGCTCCAGAGTGTGATAGATAAGCAGCTTCTGGATTTAAAAGAAATCACTGAGAATACTGCCATGATATAGGTTCCGCCAGTAAAGGAGACACTAGGAGAAAGCTCAACACAATCGATTTCCCGCGAGGAAATCTTGGCAAAAGATCGCATCAATACAGTGTTGATACCACCAGGGAGCATCCGATTCCCTGCATCGATGATGGATGTGCAGATACATATTAGACAACCTATCGAGGTTAACCTCACAGAGTTCCCAATTGATCAATTAAAAATGATCCAGCAGCAGCTAAGTGCAGAGCTCAGGGATAGGGAGCTTGTGACTTATAAAGAAAGCACCAGCTAAGACAAAAGAATGCAGAACTCACCGCAAGCTTTCAGACAAAGGCGGAGGAGTTAAAAACATATCAATAAAGAGAACGGGATCTCAGTCAGGTCCTACAGAGCATCGCATTAGAGTTACCCCAGTGTAACATTGAGTTTGCCTTAGCTCTCACGCAGAAGGTAAGAAGAGTTACAGACAAAGCAAAGGCTCTAGAAGAGACAGTGACTAAAATGGAAGAAGACCACAAAGCGCAGATTGCTGAGCTTGAGGCTCAAGCACCAAGCACACCTCAGGTAGACAAGGAATCAATGGAAGAGGCATTTAGACTCATGGTTACATAGATGAAGAGTCGCATAGATGATGCACAGTCACTACTAGATGAGGTGACAAAGACATGGTCAGAGCTAGAAGATCCCCTGGAAAAATTGGAATTGCAGCAGAGCATCCAAAACATAGAGAAGGCCACAGCAGCAATGAAGGAAGAAGTCAAGAGCTTAGGAGCTCTTGCAAATATGAAGAATAAGACAAAGATAAACCGTCTGCAACATGAAGCGCAGTGGTTGCGAGCAAAAGAGATACGATTCAATAACCTGCTTCAACCCTATCAGGAACAAATCATAGAGCTAGTCGATGCAGTTGAGCAGAAGGTTAAGGAGTTCACTACAAGCAGAAGTGAAATTGAAGTTACAGAAGACTCAAGCATCATTCAAGCTATGCTTGAAATGACACAAGAGTGTGTCAAATCTATGGAGAAAGAAGTCGCAGGACATCGACAGAGATTCAAAAGGACTTCGCAGGAAGCCAAGGAGAAACTACAGCAAGAGAAACCAGCTGTTAGTGGCTCAGGGGCGAGCCACAAGTAAGTGTTAGGGGACTATTGGAGCAAGGTCCCGTAGCTACATGAAAAGATGCTATATCGAAACAAGAAATTCAAAGGTAACAGTACCTGAGTGGCCGAGAAGAGAGAGCTCAACCACTGCACTTAAGGCAGCGGCCGAGAGGAGAGAGCTCAATCACTGTATTTAAGGCAACGGTGTAGACAAGAGGGCTCAGCTACCCTCATAAATGAAAAGGAGCAATGAGGCCAAGGTATTGAAGATGAATTACAGAAGGGAAGAGACCAAGGAAGCAGCGCCTGTACCCATGATCAGCGCCGGGAAGCGTGGAAGACTGCAGAGAGCTGTGGTGTGACAGAAAGTGGCAGTTCGAGTACAGATAGACCAACTATCACAGTTAGGGTTTGGGTTACTATTGGGATAGGCCCACAGTATTGTAATGGCGAGACCTTCGGGCCACATATATAAGCATGTATTTTTTATAGTGAAAGGTTAGCTAGTCGGACGGTCTGTTAGCTATTCAGACATTTAGCTAGTTAGTCGATGATCTGTTAGCTCATAGATCTTTTGTATTATAGAAGAGCCAAGCTCTGGTTCTGTTATTTAGTCTGTAGTATCTTACTATAACCGGTAGCTGACTCCTAGAGTATGTATGTAACAATCCACAGGGATTGAGAGAGAGAGAGAGAGAGGAAGAGTATATTGTAAGAGAAGCAATATAAGAAGAAAAGATATCTAAGAGAGAAGGGCTCCTGGCGGTGTGCATGGAGTTACCTAGAAGATCTCAGGTGCATATGAGGTTGCAGCAGAACTATGTTCACTCTCCCAAGTTATAATATATAAACCAGTTCCCGTGGACGTAGCTTCTACCCTAGAAGTGAACCACGTAAAATCAGTGTGTTGTGTGATTGATTCATGTGATTGTGTCTACTTATTGCTATCTGTCATTCATTACATGAACTTTGCTTACAGTTAATGTATGTATGCTATATTTCAGTTACAAGTAGCATAGAGGTTTACATACAAGTGAATGAAGTAAGTATCCTTTGTATGAGTTTACCAGTGCTTGATTCATGACAGTAACAGTTACAGTGCTAAGTGATTTATGTATACAAGTTCAGCAAGATTGCGCATAGTCGATGTTAAGTAGATTAGACCATAGAAGTCTAAGTGAGGCTGTTAACTTGGCTAGTGTACCTAAGGGAGAAGGCCCTTAGACCTCGAGAGTCATATTAAGCCCTACTATAGGAGATATCGCAAGTACAGAAAGGCGATATCGCACTGTTGGAGGAGTTGCGGCGTGAGATATCGCAGGAGAGAAGGAAAGTAGATGGGAAGGTTGTGCATCATCTGCGAGCTTGTGATGTGAAAGAGTCTTTCTCCTATCAGAGTCAGTGAATAAGAGAGAATATATCCTCATGGAGAGATCCCGCGGGTGAAGATGAGGTAAAGAACCACCAGGATGCCACAGAACCTGGTTGAGGACACTTGAGTCTTTAGCCAACCCATAAGATCACTTCGGGTGAGACTTCAGGCCATTTTGCGGTTTGTTGCCGAAAGGGCCAGTGAGCTAGGGGTGTTGTTGGTACATAACAAGTAAACCCGGGTCTGCCCATAGTAGCCAACACCGAGTATCGAGGAGCGGTTAATGCTTGCATCCAAGCTGTTTGGTTGCAAGGCATTCTTTTAGAGTTTGATCTTGGTACTATCTTTTCCACTGTCCTCTTTTGTGAAAATAAAAATTCTATTAATATATCCATAGATCCAATTACCAGGTAGAGGACCAAGCATGTAGAGATACACATGCATTATATCATGGAGCTAGTGCATGACAGGACCATCATTCTGCAATACTACCCGACTGATGAGAAGATTGCAGACATCTTCACCAAGAGATTTTTAGAAAAGAAGTTCATTTAGCTTCATTCACTGTTGGGGGTGAGTTCATCAGGGTGATCCAACTACTTTCAGTTTTCATCTTGAGGCGGGGTTTTCCCACTGGGTTTTCCCTCTTTTCATCACTTAGTTTGTTTTGAGCATTGTTTGAGTTTTAGTATTGTACAAGGTGACCTATGGACTTTGTTTTTGAGGCCCTAGAATTCTTATGCAATTTATGTTTTCTACTTCTCCTAAGTATAGCTTAAGGGGGAGTGTTTGTTATAGCGGATTTAACCACTCTAGGTGAATCACACTTTGTATGGCCTTCCCCTGTCCCACTGCAGACTCTTTAGGCCCCATGGACCATCTTTTATCCTTTGATGTTTCCTTGATCATCCCTAAAACTATATGAAAAATGATATACGCAACTTTTTACCCGATAACCACGTACATACGCGGGTTTGACCCATATAACCGCGTACATCGGGATGTGTGCATAATCCAAATCCTTTTGGAGTTTTCCTTGACATGGATCCAACTCATTTGAATCCTATCCTTCCATATGCCTTGAGATCGCTCTGATTCGACCCTTCATTATCCCTTGTGAAGCTATATAAGGAACCCCTTGGTACATTGAAGGCATATAGAGAGATTGAGAGAAAAGAAACTATAGTCCATTGTTGAAGGAATTTGTACTTGAGTCTGCATCCCTTTGTCCCTTGGAGCACTGTTGTGTTCTTCCCAAGCTTGCCTTTTGCTAGTGAGCTTGCTATCCATATAATCAAATTGTCAGTAGATGTAAAAACATAGATAATAATCTACCCAAAAATTTTAAGATATATATACTTATCGAAGGTAACTATATTGGTAACTATATTGACACCGTTGAATTGTTTGAATTTTTTTTAATGGCCACTGAAAGGACGTAGATAAATCAATTGTTCGTTGAGTTCTTATCTTATTGGATTAGTCAAAATCTTAATGATATGTATTGGGAAAGATTTAAGAGAAGTGGCAGGAGCTGCAGGCTAATGTTGGTTAACACCCTCCAGCCTGATCTCAAGCGCAACAAGATCACTCCTGAAGAAGAACGTTTGAGTAATGAATTCCATGGTCGTTGGGGAAACAGGTATAGGGTCTATACTCATCATAAAATACAATACAATATATAGTTGGGTATCTGAGTCTTTCTAAATATATGCATATTCAAATGATCATGTGGTCTCACATTGCACGAAGTTTACCTGGAAGGACGGACAACTAGATCAAGAATTACTGGAGAACACAAAACAAGGGAAAATTGAATCTGCCAGTTGAGAGTAGTAGCAACATTATTGATGAAGACAAGAAATTACATTTAAAATCTGCAGTGGGTTCTTACTGCATCCCAACTTCATCTCACCCAAACTTGAAAGTGCAAAGCCTTGGACTAGCTTCCCTGGCCAAGATACTGAGCAGATAGATGTTCAGAAAAACCCAAATCCATGTCAAGGTCATGTTTCACGGAGGGTAACTCGAAGTAGTGAAGGGGATTATGAGTCTGGATTGCAGCTAGGAGAAATTCATTGGACTGAAATTAGTGATGACGGGAAACCAAGAGTAGCTTTGCAGGAATATTTGAAAGGATCACATAACCAGCTATTTGAGAACAGCTTGTCTTACAATCTTTCAGTGGGTTCTCTTGGAATTTTGTTATATTTTTTTGAGTTCTATGAAGATTCCCAAATAGCAGCTTCTCCTTCCTATATGGTGGCTTCCCCGGAAAACTTTTCAGATAGCGAGGATTACTTGAATCGTTATTCTGACGTACTGTGGAAGATGGATGAAGAAGCTGACCGTTCCAATGGCAGTAAACATTCCGCGTCCGAGGAATGAGAGATAAGGACATAAAGGAAATATATAGACATAAATTTTGTTTGTTCTTTCAACTGTCTTTCCTATCAGATCCGTAGACTTTGCCAAACACTCTCGCACCGCCAATTGTCCATCAATTTGTCCAACAATATCTCGGTAAAAGAGTCACCCGGATGGTTCCAGGATCAAGGGTTTATGGTTAAGTGTAGCATTTTTAAAATTTCAAATTATTATTTAATATTTTATGTGACTTATTATTTTAATTATTTAAAAGAATGCTTTTATAGATTTAAAGAAACAGCGATGATCGGATTTTTGCGTTTAGGTATAAAGATTTGAAAAGACGATAGAAAACAACTATAACGTATATTCCATAATCTATAAGCCGGAGAGGAGGAAAGACGATAGAAAACAACTATAACTTATGTTCCGTAATCTATAAGCCAGAGAGGAGGCCGTGACAAACGTTTAGGATACTATTTGTGAGTATAAAGTAATAATAGTATATATTTATTTAAAAGGGATTTATTAAGTATTTAAAGGGATCAAATCTTTTAAATTATATGTTTTTTTTAGAGTTGAAATGTGTAATCTCATTTTTATAGTTTTAGTTTAACTAATTTATGTTGTTTTATGTATATGCAATTTTAAATGATTTAAATTTAATTTAATTCTACAATTATTTATTTCGAGGATGAGTACATGAGTTACACATCTTTCCCCTAGTTCAGGGTAGAATGCATCTCTTAGGTGCAATTAAAATGATTTATGGTTAAAAATATTTGATCATTTATTATTTAAAAAATAATTATGATTATGATTTTAATTGAATTTTTATTTAAAAATTAATCATGATTATTACATTTTTTTTTACGCTTTCTTTATTTTCTTTATTTTTTTTATTTTGTACATTTTCTCTTGAAAAGAGTATGTTGGAAACGTTAATTACTTCTAGATCTACATTAGTCAGTGGTTTCCAAGAAACTAAGAAATATTTTTTGTTATAAAGAGTTAGTTGCAACCAAAAGTTGGTGGGGCAAAATTCTCTCTTAAGTATTTTGGTCCAAGTTTACTCCTTAAAGAAAAAGGTGGGTTTTCCCAAGGTAGTGTGTTGCAACTCCAAAAGCAAGGAAAGAAAATTTTATTACTACGTAGTAACTCAAGTTTACCATCACATTATTATCACTCCCGAGATCTTGTATCATAGCTATCTTAAAGCTTTGCCCCACCCAAAGAGCTAGAATCAGAGCAGGTTTAGGAAAGAAACATTTTTCTTAAATATATGTCTTCCACTTATGTACACACATGTCGATTTCACAAACTCCAATTTTCTCAGGAAACACTTGTGAGTATTGGTCTCTAACAATGAAGGATTTGTTCATAGGTCAAGATGTATGGGATATAGCCCAAAATGGCTATAAGGAACTAGCACATCTGGCAGCATATAATAATCTCACGCAAGCTGAGAAGGATTCCCTCAAGGAATAGAGGAAGAAAGATGGAAAGTCTATGTTCTACATACACTAAGCCATGCATGAAAGCAAACTCCCAAGAGTAGGAGCATCAAAGACCGCTAAGCATGCATGGGATACATTGGAAACCACCAATCGAGGATTGGACAAGGTAAATAATTCTAGACTACAGATTCTTAGAAGAGAGTTTGAATCTCTGTCAATGAAAGAGACATAGTCAGTTGAATTATTCTACACTAGAGTCATTGTTCTGAAAAATCAACTGAATTCCCATGGAGAAAATATAGAATACAAAAGTATTGTTGAAAAATTTCTTAGAAGTATTCCTTCGATATTTGAATCCTTGGTCATGACCTTGGAAGAAAACAAAGACATGTCGTAGTTTACCATTAATGAGTTATAATCCTCACTCATCAATCATGAACACAGAATCGGTACATCAAAATACATCATTAGAAGGTGCATTTGCAACACAGTCATCTATAAGCCATGGAAGAGGCAACAAGGGATATAATTCTAGAGGCAAAGGAAGAATTTTTTTCAAAGGAGGACGCAACAACAATCCTGTGAATGTCACTAGGAGAGGAAAAAATCATAGCCCCAGTAAGCCAACTACTCACATGTTTGAGAAGTAAAAAAAATAGTGTCATTACTGCAATAAATGTATTCATTATGCATATGAATGTAGGAAGAAGTAGTATGACTAGGGAAGGGAAAGCCAAAACAAGTCAAGAAACACCATCACTTCCTTGAGCACAATGTTGTTGGCATGTGCATCCCTAATTAAATGAAATATGGTTCAAGAACTTCCATGTGACATATGGTATTTAGATTCATGTTGTAGCAATCATATGACTTGTAATTTAAATTTGTTCTCCAGTCTAGAAAAAATAGTTCAAACTGATGTCAAAAATGAAAATAATGTCCAAGTTAATGCTTTGGGGAAAGTTACTATTGGTATTCTAACTAAATAGGGTGAGCGAAATATTATTCCTGATGTCTATTATGTTGAAGGTCTAAAACACAATTTGTTGAGCATCGAACAATAGATACAAAAAGGTTATAGAGTCTACATGGAGGACAATCACTATGTGATTAAAGACTTGCGTCTAAGCAATCAGCTGATAGCAAAAATACCAATGATAAGAAATCACTTCTTTCCTTTGAGAATAATGCCAAATATGAAAGGAAAGGAAAATAGAGGAGTTGCATTCAAGAAAGAAAGTAAAGAAGTAGTCAAGCACTACAACAAGGAAGAAAAGGACAACATTTAAATTCAAGAAAAGTTTCAGTCAGAGGTTTAGGATGAGTCCTAATTGTGGCATTTCATATTTGGACATCTGAATTTTTGTGGGTTGAAGCTACTGCACACGAATAATATGTTGAAAGGATGGCCATTGATCAAAAAACCAAAGAGAGTTTGTGAATGTTGCATTTTTGGCAAGAAACATAGAGAGACTTTTCCAGTCAAAAAGTCATACAGAGCACACACACCACTTTAGATTGTACACTCTGATAAGGGTGATTCCACGGACCTGGGTAACACTTTTTGGCAAGAGCATTTCGGCAAAAACAGAAAAATGCACCTCGGTCGAGGTCTTGTTAAGCCCTCGAC
>LPNX010974049.1:396412-440159 GCA_001517045.1 Pseudotsuga menziesii
TTGTGGACCAATGCATACATCATCCATTGGAGGATTCAATTATTTTGTTACTTTTATTGATGACTTCATAAGAAAAACATCGGTATATTTTCTAAATCATAAATTTGATGCATTTGGATGTTTTCAGCAGTTCAAGGCACTCGTGGAGATCAACCAAAGTGGATACAACATATAAATCTTAAGGACAGATAGAGGAGGTGAATATGTCTCAAATGAATTCCTAAATTTTTGCAAGACCCATGGCATACACAAGCAATTCACTGCACGGTATACACCTTAGTAGAACGGCGTTGCGGAAATAAAGAACATAACCATTATGGAGATGGAACTCAACGTGATGGAAGCCAAGCATTTTCCAAATGATAACTAGGCTGAAGCAATCACAACTGATGTATATATTATGAACCAGGGTCCGACAAAGAGCCTAAAGAACAAAGTTCCTCAAGAAGAAGGGACATGTATGAATCACATTGTTTCTCATTTAATTTTTTTTTTCTATGTGTCGTATATGCTCATATTCCAAATGAGTTGAGAAGGAAAGTAGATAAGAAGGGAAAAAATGTTTTTTGTTGGTTACTATGAAGACACAAAAGCAAACAAGTTGTACGATCTTGTCATAAGGAAAGTAATCATCAGTTGCGATGTTAAATTTGTCAAGAATGAATCATGGGATTGAATTGTCAAGAATAATGTCAAGATTGTGTTGACTATTGAGGATGATGGCATGGAAGAGGAAGTGGTTCAAACACCGCATGTATGTCAAAATGGTGCAACACCATTGAATCCTACAACACCGTGGCATCGTTCAACACAAGGAACATTGACAGAAGTCGCAGCTCAAGCTACACCAACAAGCACACCAAGAGGACAACAAACTCCATCAAGCAGTACGTCGAAATCGACATGGACATATCTAATGAAGACAAGAAGTCTGTGTGAGATATATGAAGCTTGTACACCAAATTCGTTCTCTCTTTTTTCAATTATTTTCTCAAATAGATGATCATCTAACAATTGAGGAAGCTGTTGAAGAAGAAGTATGGGCACAAGCCATGGGTGGAGAAATAGAATGCATTGAGAAGAACCAAACATCAGAGCTGTTAGATACACAAAAATATAAGGATGTAATTAGTTTTAAATGGATTTACAAGACCAAGAAATATGTTGATGGAAATCTGCAGAAGCACAAAGAAATAATGGTCACAAGAGGGTTCACACAGTAGTGTGACATAGACTTCAATGAAACTTTCAACCGTCGCACACATGGATACAATTAGAACAATTATGGCCATTGTTGGACAAAACAAATGGTATTTTTATCAAATGGATGTTAAATCGACATTTTTGAATGGCTATCTAGAGGAGGAAGTGTATGTGGAATATCCACAAGGCTATGAAGTTCCAGGATAGTAACACAAAGTATACATGTTAAAAAATGCACTCTATGATTTGAAGTAAGATCCGAGAGCTTGGTACACTCACATTGATTCCTATCTCACCAAGAATGGATTTCACATAAGTGAAAGTGAACCAACGTTATACACCAAATTTAAGGAGTAAGGTAACATGTTAATTGTCTTCCTGTATGTAGACAATTTAATATTTACTGGTGATTTTGGTATAAAGGATTTTAGAACAACCATGGAAAGCAAATTTGAAATGACTAATTTGGGGCTTATGATGTTTCTTCTAGGCATTGAAGTCCATCAATATGAAAGTGGTATATTTATATCATAGTTGAAGTATGCAAGTGAAGTTTTAAAAATATTCAATATTTCTAATTGCAAGACAGCCCCAACACTAGTAATAGCATGTTTAAAATTAAGAAAATATGATGATGGATCAACTGTAGATCCCACATTGTTTAAAAGGATAGTTGGTAGCCTTATGCAATTAACTATGGCAAGAACAGACATCATGTATGGACTAAGTCTGATCTCAATATTTATGGAGTCACCAAAAGACTCTCATTGGTAAGAAGGTAAGAGAATTATGAGGTATGTAAGTGGCACATAGGATCTTGGAATCATTGTATTCAACCTCAGAAAATTTCAAACACATTGGATACATTGACAATGACAATGGAGGCATCACATATGACATGAAAAGAACATATGGGTAGACATTTCATTTTGGTAAAGGTGTTGTGTCATGAGATTTGAATAAACAACCCATTGTAACACCGTCTTCAGGAAAAGTAGCATATGTCATAGCTAGAAGTGATGCATGTCAAGTTGTTAGGATGTGGAGAATATTAAGAGACCTATCATATAACCAACAAGAACTAACAACCATTTACTACGACAACAGTTCACCCATTTCATTTTTGAAGAATCATTAGTTCCATAAGAGAACCAAGCACATCGAAACAAGGTATCATTTCATAAGAGAATTGGTGAACAACCAAAATATTTGTTTATACTTTTGGAGGTCTGAAGATCTCATGGCAGACATATTGACAAGTCCATTAGCAAGGGATACGTTCCAATATCTGTGAATTTATTTAGGAATGACAAGCTCTATTTAGTGAATTCTGTCATTCACAAAGTAAGTTTAAGATTTGAAACATTTTGTAAATTTTTTGTATAATGATCCCCATCTCCTCATAATTAAGGGGGAGTGTTGGAAATATAAATTACTCGCTGATCTACATCACATCTCAGCCAACTTAGTTAGAGTCTGTAGAAGTAAACTGCTATCAGGCAGTCTGACAAGATGAAGAGTTCATGTCTCTCTGTATTTAAGTAGTCTAATTATATTTCTGAAGTTAAGTTTCTAGGTATAAATTTATTACAATATTTAATTTTAGTTGGTAGCTTCCAACAGAAGCAATTTTAGTCTCTTTATGTGTAGAACAAGAAAAATAAAAAACAGTGAGAAGATATCAAGTATGGAGTAGTGAAGAGAAAGAAGAACAGAGTAAGAAGAAAATGAGAAGAAGATAAAACTCAGAGAAGAGTTAGAGATCTCAAGCTCATGTGTTTAGGAATTTGTTGAGAGTCGAAGCTCTGTAAAAGGTGAAAAATCCTTGTAAGTTTCCAAGTTTGTAACTGCGGATGTAGTTCTATTGTTGTGTTGTGATAATATATAATTCCATAGTTTATGGTTGAGAATGCATGTCTTATTTATTCCACGCAACTTCTCCATATTTATTTGTGTGAATTTTTTTTACATTTACCCTTTTTGAGAGACACAAAACATCCACAAATATTTCACCATGTAAAATTTTGAATTTTAATGGCAGAGTGCTCGACACAAGTCTTAATTAAATATTTTGGTTATATGATATTATGAGCTTGTCGCAATAGAGTTTTTTCTAGGTTTATCCCAAGTTACGAGTTGGTGAAAAGTGTTTTTCATATTATAGGTCAATAGACTAAGGAATCTCCTTTTATAAATCTCCATTTTAAAGTGGTCATGTCAAAGTGGGAGTTGGTCACGACCAAAACTTGGTCACGGTAAAATCCCATCGAAGTCAAGTGGTTGTCAATTGAGGTAGATGTGTGTCGGGTTAAAATTTCGTAAAAAATGTGTCAAACAAAAGGGAAATTTGAGTCCTATCACAGTGAATTTTGTCACAAACTTGTTCATCGTGGTGAAAGTCTATCGTAGTAAATCCCCATAGCATTAAAACCATTTCTTAGTAAAATTATGTCGTAAGTATTTTGGTCGAAGTTTACTCATCGAAGAAAAAGGTGGGGTTTTCCAAGGTAGTGTGTCACATCTCCATAAGTAAAGAAAAGAAAATTCTTACTGTAAAATAACTCAAGTTGACTATCACAACCAGTGCACCCAAGATAATATAGCTTTGGATCTAAAGCAAAATAAATTGATATTTATAGAAAGGAAATTAAGTAAAATATTTTAAGTCTCTTTTTAGACTAATAAAATTCCCCTACAAGAGTAAAGACCCACTTCCCTAACTTGCTGAAAACTGCAACCAAGTTGAAATTATCATTGTTTGGATTAAAAAATCTAATAAACTTGGAATGAGTTTGCATTCTCCTTGTGCTGAGTGTGGTACTTATATGCAGGATAATCTTCCTTACAACTACAAATACATGAGTAGTGAGAGGAACATGATATTGATGCTGGTACAAAGTTCCATTCAATGAGCCATTACCCCCTGTAAGAAATCCAATGAAATTGATGGTAAGTAGTGTAGTAGCATGCCTTATATTCTCTACTAAGATAAATGGTATTATTCTTAATGTGGTTAAATCATTTAAAGTAAAAAAACTTTTGTGAGTTCCCTAAACTTCATTGTGTCATGTCCCTTTAAGTACAAGATCTGTAATGTTTAGTTATTGGGAATAATCCTCCTTTAAGAAATAAAGAGTCTATACATATTTCAATTGATAACTAAGTGTTAAGATTTTAGAATTCGGGGTTGTTAGAATTGTTGTGCTATTTATATCATCAAGCAAAGAGTCCAAATTATTGATGCAGTGAATAGGAATGAATTATACAAACTGAACAAATCAAATCTCACAGGAAACAAAAAAGTATTGCTCAGGGAATTACAGTATTATCTTCATTATATGATCTAGTGTTACAATAGTGTTACATATGAAAATAATTCGAATCATTAGGGATGAATTTGAATCTCCCAACTAGATGTGATTGTATTTGACTGAATAGCTAACTAAATATGTCTAAATCACTATCGAAGTCCAAATGGTTAACTCCAGATGTCTAATCAAGTCTCACAATCAGTAATTATCAGTTAACTCAGTCTATTGAAGTGGTAGGTGAGGAAAAGTGCCTTATCCACATGCAGGCATGTCTAACTGGTGCTAACTGAGCTGATTGTGATGTAACTGAAAGTAACTGGAAAATAACTAAGCTAAACTAGTTCCAGCTCCAATTGACTGAAGGAGTTTGTTTCCTAGACTCCTAGTGGCTCCTATAATGTAGGGATGGCTAGGGGCACCTAAACTAATGCATGCAATTGCAGTCTATGGAAGTTAGCCTCTATCGGTGTTCCCCATACTCTAGTAATTGGTATATGTGGCCCCATTAGGCCAACTGGACCCAATGGTAATAGTGGACCCAATAATACTAATAAAATACTCCTATGTTAGGAAAATAATAATCTAATAGATAGTATGGTCAAGGGAGGATTATAAATACTAACACCCCTCGTGAATCCTAACTTGGACCATTGTGGGTCTTGGAAAGAAGGACATAAGTCACCCATATACAATCTAAAATAAAAAAATTATTCTTAATCAACTGAGGAAATAGGGGAAATCCTCATGGGAACCCCCCCCCCCCCCCCTTAAGATAAGCAGGAATCAGGAAATACAAGTTAAAAACTTGCAAAATTTGTTGCTGCAATTTGCAGCACTAAGCAACAACAAAGAAATATTGTGGTTCTTCTATGTTGCAACATCTTGAATCTATGCATGTGAACCTATGAATCCAAAATGAATGATTGTTTCTGGAGGAATATTCCTCTCTGGAGGAATAAGAATATGCTCAACTAAATCAGAAATATAGACAATTGTTGGATGAAAATTAGACCCATGTAGAGCAACTGAAGTCAACTGATCAGAGAGAAAAAGTTCTTGAGAATTAAAACCATGTGAGGAAAACCTAAGAAAATGATATACTGTACCCTTGAACATCGAACCATGTGAGGTAAAATCATCCCCAAGTGTTAGGAGAAAGTGTTCAGGCAAATGCAGAATGTCTCCATCTTTACTAGTTCTCTGAGGAGATGAACATGTGATCAAATAGATAGGTAGAGAAGCCTTGGGACTATGGAGAGCGAATGATTGATGTCCATAATATGAGATAGCTTTATAAATAATTAATTATTCACAAATAAAAATATCATCAAACTCATAAGAGGAAACTAACATCAAATCCCCAGCAACAAGTTAAAAGGAGACTTGCGGTACTTGATTTGTCACACCAAAATTGATGAAACTAGCTACAAGCATGACTGAAGGCTCTCGGAACTTAAAAATTGAACCAAATATCAGATCATATACAAAAATTGTCATATCATATCCAAAAGTGAGGAATGATATATAATCCCCAGCAACAATTTTGAAGGAGACTTGAATTAGTTGATTTTTCACGCCAAAATTGATGGGAGCAGCTACAAGCCTTACTAAAAGATCTTGAAATTTAAAACCTCAACCAAGTAATATTAGATAATATCCAAATAATATCATATCAGATCCAAATAGGTTCATATCATGTCCAATAGTGTGCTCCACCGCGATAGTAGATACACAATTTTCTCCTTCTTCAAAATTCCAAAAATTGGTACATGCAATCATGTAGGAATTTACTAGAAGCTCTAGATCAATGAGAGTGAATGGATAACCCTTGAAATCTGATATTGTTTCCAAAGTATCCATGGTATTACTTATATTCACATCAACAACATCATTATATATATATAAATTAAATTCCTCTTCCTTTTTTGAAACAATCACCGGTAAACTATGCACATAATTTAAAATAGAAGAATCACTGGATAATTTTTGCAAAGAATGGAAAGAATTTTTTTCTTCAAAAATAGAGATTCAAATTTATTCTTTTGTATCAACCATGTGAGGAGATGATATATCAGATATCTCATACACTTTCGAAACAGTAGGAGAAGGAGTCACTTCAAGGAAACTTTCTTCAATTCAAATTGACTCTGAGGAAAATTTGGCTTCTTCTTCATCTTCGACAATTTCCTTTGCTATAGGAGAGGGAATGAAATCATCATGCTGGATTTTATCTGAAGCTCTTTCAACAGCTGGGAATTTAGAGTCACCTACCATATGAATGTTAGGTCCTCATGATAGAGGGAAAGTGATGAAGGATTTCCTGGAGGAAACCATGTGGTTGGATGCTCTAGAATCTATCAAATAATACTTTGATGGAGTGATCCTTGTATGAAATCATCTCTCATGTTCTTTAGTCTTCTCTTCATCATCATACATCTCTGCACCTTTTGGAATGGCAATATTGTTCTTTACAGATAGAGCTTTCAACTGGTTGAGGGTCTTCTTCGTGCATGATTCTTCTGCATGAAAACCCCTCATACAATAGGGACACTTTTTCTTTTCAAACATTTTCTTCTTATTAGATCCTAAAGCTCCTTCATAATTCTTCTGATTCTCTTTAGGATTCGAATTAGTATTTTTATGCTCCTTCCCCTTAGGTTTCCCTTTAGCTTGCACTTTGGTAGAGTCTGTCACTCGGAGAGCTTGATATTTGGAAGTCTTGATGACTCCCATATGGATCAACTTATCTTGCTCATGTATTAAGGACTTGGAAAGGGAATAAAGTAAGGGAATCTTCCAATTAGGAATGGAGGATCTCCCGGAATGGAATATTGAGACAAATACAGAATACTCATGACCTATTTTGCTGAGTATGGAGAGCACATGATGCTCATCCTTTCTTTCTATTTTCCACTACCTACATTGAAGTCTAAGAAACTTCAATTTAGTAAAGAATTGTTGCTCCGTCTCAAAACTGTTGGGATGTAAGGCTACCAACTCATTTTCTAGAATGTGTCTTGGAAGCTAATATTTCTAGCCAAAAACGTTTTCAATTATCTCGCAGGATTTTTTGGGATTCCTCAAACCTTCAAGTTGGAAGAGGAGATCTCTAGATATGTGAGCACATAGATAACCAAAAGCTTCATCTAAGTGGTTTAGAAACTTGTTTATCTCAACAGGATGATGGGGCTCGGCCTCCCTACCAAGTATTATCCTGAAGTAGCCATGCTTGCGCAAGGCTACGTGCAAATCTTCCCTCCAATAAACATAATTGAAGGGTGTTAGGATTCTAGGTGTAGGAGATTGAGAATCCATAATTCTCCGGCTGGAAAAGACAATATCTTCACACAAGATGCATAACACCTATAGAATTTCACTGCAAAAAACTAAAACATTTGAACTATGTTAGAATCATGCCTTCTCTCTTGACATGAACACTTTCTAAGGGTCCATCACACCCATACTGCCACTCTGAATAAATTCAGAGGAAGCAAGGAACTCTTTGTGGGACTTCTGTGGAAACCCAGTTGCTTCTCCTGTTCAATGGAGAGTAGACAAACATGAAGCTTGCTTGAATGGATATGATACCATGTTATAATTGTTGTTCCATCTAGATAATCAAGCAAATAGTCCAAATTATTGATGCAGTGAATAGGAATGAATTATACAAACTGAACAAATCAAATCTCACAGGAAACATACAAGTATTTCTCAGGGAATTACATTATTATCTTCATTACATAACCCAGTGTTACAATAGTGTTACATAGGAAAAGAATTAAAAATATTAGGGATGAATTCAAATATCCCAACTAGATGTGGATGTATTTGAATGAATAGATAACTAAAGATGTGTAAATCACTATTGGAGTCCAAATGGTTAACTCTAGATGTCTAATCAAGTATCACGAGTCACAATCAGTAATAATTAGTTGAATCTATCTAACTAAAGTGGTAGGTGAGGAAAAGTGCCTTATCCACATGCAGACATGTCTAACTGGCACTAACTGAGCTAATTGAGATCTAACTCAAAGTAACTGGAAAATAACTAAGCTTAAGTAGTTCCAAATCCAACTGATTGAAGGAGGCTGGTGTCGGGATTCCTAGTGGCTCCTATAATGTAGGGATTAGCCTAGGAGGTGCCTAAACTGATGCATGCAAGTGCAGTCAGTGGCATTTAGCCTCTATCGGTGTTCTCCACACTCTAGTAACTGGTACATGTGGCCCCATTAGGCCAAATGGACCCCATGGTACTAGTGGACCCAATAATAATAAAATACTCCTAAGTTAGGAAAATAATAATCTAATAGATAGTATGGTCAAGGGAGGATTATAAACCCTAACAGGGGTGGAGCAACAAGTATGTTTTTTCCTAGATTGCATCAAGATGAGATAATTGTATTGTCTAGATATTTGAAATAATATAAAAAATAATTCGTAGTTAGTTGGTAACAGGGGTGGAGCAACAAGTATGCTTTTTCCTAGATTGCATTAGGATGAGATAATTGTATTGTCTAGATATTTGAAATAATATAAAAAATAATTTGTAGTTAGTTGGTAACAGGGGTAGAGCAACAAGTATGCTTTTTCCTAGATTGCATCAGGATGAGATAATTGTATTGTCTAGATATTTGAAATAATATAAAAAATAATTCGTAGTTAGTTGGTGGATGGATAACTACTAGTAAAACGGATCACACTTATCTTAGACAACTGGTAATTATAACTAATGAAAATGTTAAGGCATTTCACTTATGGCGTATCAATGTTCAGTGAGACTACAAGTTAAATACTTGTGGTAATGTATAAATGTTTTCTGAATTAACCGTGTAGAAATTAACACTTCATATTTTCCCATTCTCTCCAACTTAAACTCTCTTCATTCATTTGGATGTTTTGCATGTTATTTAAATTCAATATTGACTCCAAAATATCTACTCAGTCTTAGTTTCTTTGGAGATAAACTAATAAAAAAATTATGTTTTTTTTTCATCCTACCTTACCTTGTTTTTTATCATTCTACTTTAAATTCATTCAAAGTTTAATTAGTTTATTCTCTTAAATCTATTCCATGAATACCAATCATAAAAAACAGCTTCCAAGGAGAAATTCCCCTTGTAGGTTATTGCTAGAAAATTCATATCGATTCAAAAATTTTATCAAGAATAAGACATGCTTAAATTCTTGTTACAGATGGACCCTCCTCACAACCCAATGACTCGGCCTTAGTTTTCTAGGAAGGAGAAGTCTTGGCCTTGACTTGGTTTTCTTTAGTGTGAACGAACATAAAGTGGTCGTAGTAATAGCAGTAATACGAAGTAAAACATTGCGCCCCCTCAATCTATAGAAGAATTTCCTATATGGGTTGTGTGCAGAAATTCCACCCGTAAGGGTTTGAGTTACTCCCAATCATAGCATGTCCATGTACAATGAGGGGGAATCTAAATAGAGCTTCAATTTTTTATGAACATATCAATTCAATGCACATGACACATAACCCACTTATGTGGGTTAATTGTTATGAGGTCCCTATTAATGTTCATATTACAGCGCCACCCTTATGGAAATCACATAACAACATTAGTCATATTAATGGAACTTGAATAAGATTCATTTAACTATATGTCAAGCACTAACCACCTATCAAAGTAGGTTCTTCCATACGCATCTTTTATATGAGCATGTGTGAACACCCATCCCAAATTAATGGCCTTGACAGCTTGCACTAATCAACACCAATATTGTAAGGCACGTTAGTCCACTTAGGGAAACATGTCACCTTCTAGAGGATCCAAACCATAGTGGGAGAAATATAAACTCCCCACTTAGCCAACCAAGCTCACCTCTTATGACATTACTACCAAGCATGCATTGTTTTGAATTTCTATATTGATAGCATACATTCCATTCTTATAATGAACATTATTGATGGACTTGTATGAGTCACACCTACGTAGAGATACCTCACACATAATTAAACTAACTATATTTATATATTTTTCATATTCAGAGAACGTCTCTTGCAGCATAGACCAAGGAATTAGGTAATGGTCATTTATATTTTTTGCACACCATGGTTGGTGAAAACTATGAACTTCCCACTCGAGGGCTAGTGCAAATGGAAAATTCTCACTCCATGGTGTGTACCTGGGCACCTCATAAGTGTGGAGCTGCATTTAATCTTTGAGCCACTCTACATCAAAATCAAGAAAAGAAAACAATGGTTTTTGGTAATGTTGCAAATATTGTGTCGGGGAATATATCCTCAAGGGTTTGGAAAGAAAATTATTGAAAAATATCAGGGAAAACATTGGGAATTATCAAAAAATATTGCCACAAGTAAAATTAGACATAAAGAATTATGAAAATATAGGGAAAATCGAAAGCACGGAAATCTTGAGAGAAATTAGAAATATCGGGAGAAATCAGAGACATATTCAATACTCTTTTTCAGGACGTAATCAGACATGTATCTGCATCATATCTATATCAAGTTTCAACATCATATAATAAGGAAACATTGTTATCAAAATAGATATTTATACATACCAAGATGGATTCCCACTGCTTCTAGTTACTACAAACCAATATATGATCTAAATACAACGAATGTATTTAACACCTATAATTACAACATATTTGTAAGAAGCTAGATCACATGTAATTACAAGAAAAGAAAACTTTGTTTTGAAATTGATCAACAAAATTTAAGTGGAGCAGAAAGACAAAGTTCCTTTTGGAGTTATAGACTCCATCTTTTCTTGTAAGCATGTAATAAAGAGGACAAATTGGTGAGTGTTCCATAAATTAAATACCTATCTTACAAGTAACCTTTTACAAGAATCTAGTTTTCCAACTAACAAAATGAAATCCAACCAACAAAATAATATTTGAATAAAAAAAGTATAAGATTATGAATGTTTCTTTAGGTTGTAAACATATTATCAATGAACAATAATAAAAACAGACCTGCAATGTAGTATACAGAGGAAAACCACTTCCTTTCAAGATAGTCAGATTTAACATGGTCACTAGCTAAAATAAAAGGTCAGGTTGTGCTAGGAAATGTCTTCCACACAACCTATAAACCTACTGGATAGTTATTCAAGAATATCCATATAACTCCCTAGGATCAAACTAGGTATGTAGTAAGTCTCAAAAAAGAGGGACAAAAATATAGAGGAACACTGATTTGACTCTCTTGAAAAGACAATAATTTTTTTCTATCGATCTTATCACCTCTCTTTAACAATCCCGATAATCATTGAAGGTCATTGACTTCAACACAAACTATGACATTTTTTCAAATATAGTGAAAGCAGACCTCTCCACTTAGAGATCATATCCTTTTAAAAAACAATATGCATTATTAATTTGATATAGCACCAATCCTCCATCCTTAGACAATATACAACATACCACCTAGAAAATTTCTCATGTACATGTGAAATGTAAGAAATCACATGTCCCTGCTTTGTTTGGTTCTTCTTCTTTAGCATGTTGGACAAATTTTTCTTGTTCACCTTGTCCTATTTTACTTTGAACTTATATCATGGCACAATATTCCATAACAAATTTGTGGTTGACAACTGAAAAAAAATGAGAATAAAAGTACCAATACTTCCACATTACCATGGGCATAGGAAGAATGAAGCTTCAAACAATATCCCCTTGTATAATGTAGGATTTCTTCCTTCCAAAGTCAAACTTACAAAATTTCATGTATTTCTTATTTAGTAATTGCTTCTTCCACTTGGGGTTCATGTAGAAATTTCTTCATTCTTTTATTTTTAATGGAAAATAGAAAGTTCATCTCACAAGGAAGCTTATTGGATCAGGCCCTTCTGAACTTTAGCCCTAGGGATGATCTAAAATACTGGTTTACACCAACATACAATGGAAAAAATTTCATCTCACTTCAACCGAACACACTAGTCATCTAAGAGAAAAGATACCAAACACACCCTAACAAGTTTCAACCCTAAGGGAAAACACATCCAAACATACACTAGAATTGAAAATCACTTTATTACAATACATTTACAACATTAAATATTCTATATTATCCTCCAATAATATGTTTAATACTTGAAAATGTAAGCCTTAACTTATATCTAATCAACAAGACATACAAGTGCATGAAATTACCAAAATCATGAAGACTAATAATTGGAGATCAAATTTAATATAAAATTGTATTGGAGAGCTGGAAACATCATGTGTGTGTGTATGTAAGAATGAAGTACATGTACATACCACATATTTATCACAAAGTTTGTAAAATCTTTCAAGCTCTCCAAAACCCTAGCTAGAGAAACTGTAAAATGCTAGACACCACCAAAGATATCCAACAAGAAATCATTGACATGGAAAATACTCCTTGGATTAAACAATAATATTGTATGATACAAGCTCTCCATACCAACACAATTTTCGTCCTTAGTATTTGTAAACCTTGGAAATGTTTCATCATACAAGTACATGGTAAGACAACTCTAGTGCTAAATTCCAAATATACATGTCCATCCTAGGTTTTGAGGAAATGACTTCCACTCTTGAATCTTCACAAGCACCAAGACCTCCATGGATCATCATGAATACAAGAACTCCATGATATTTCTCTAGCCTTACATCCCAAACGAACAAGGCTCCAAAATCATGCAAGGGATTAGCTCCACTCTATATGTCTTTTACTAGGATAAAAACCCAAGTGCTAGAACAAGAGTCTCAAGGATCATCATCATTTTCAATGTCATGCTATTATATAGGGTTTACATGTATAGTACAAGCCCTAGTAATCACAAGAGAAAACCCTAATCACACAAGAACAATCTCTCCAGTAAGATCCAACAAGATCCAAAACATTTCTCTTTCCGCTTAGCTTCATCTAATATTTCCGCATGAACCACACCATCTAACTCTTAGGGTTCCCTCTTGAACCCTAACATATCCAAGACAATTACAAATAATAGAAAAATGATAATGAATTAATACAAAATATTTGATATCCTTATATATACAATTCGGCGAGGGAGACTAACATAAAATGAAAACATGTGTATGTGCAAGTAACCAACAAGGAAACCCCACATGAAGAGATCTGTAATAAATGGATACATATGTCAAACTAGGGATTATTAAACCCGCAAAGGAAAACGAACTCCAAGTCATGGTCATGTTCTTTACAACAAGGTTGTCCAATGCTCTTCCTCAATATATTTTTTTAGGTTCATCATCAACCTTCATGAAGTATGCTCCTAGACCCAATTTTCCTCAAGTCAAGTACATCTAACCTCCGAGGTGTGTATCACATGGTGCCAAGCTCCAAGGACTAACTATCCTCCTACATGTTCTCAATGCTCCTCCTAAGAAGGTAACTCCCTTAATCAAGCCATTAAATCTAACCAAGTTCAAGCATATACCCAAACTAATCCATACATATGTCTATGAAGCATCACCAAGGAGGCTAGAGGACTTAGCACTCCCCTTGCAAGGTGAAAACAATTTTCGAGTAACTCCAAGATATAACACTTTCATGTAGGTAACTATTGAAACTATCTATTCTTCCCTTTTTGGATTAATTGGTACTTCAACATGAAAACAATCAGTAACATTAATAACCAGCATTATTCTTCTTGGGTCTCTCAAAAGTCAAATATTATCATTTTCTATTCTTCTCGATTTGAAAATTTTCTTTAAAAAAAGGTTTATTTTTGAGTTTCTCCATATTTTTGTTCATGCATGATACAATCAACTTGTCAAGGTTGTCATTTTTCCAATTGTATGGTCACTTATAGTGTGGAAAATAGAAATATACCAAACACCCAATGGTAAGGTAGCCAATAATTCAAAAAAGGTAGTCGTCATACAAATATCCATATGATTGAATTTTTGCAAAATGATCCTTAACCATTAAATTATGTGTGCATCATTTGTCAATGGTTACTTTTATTCCAAGAAGTTAATTTCACAATTTTCATAAAATCTAATCAAACTAATGTTGGTCCTTATTTGCCAAGATTTGAAGCAGTGAATAAGCCATTAGGAACTTAATGATATACCGAATGACCATTTTTCTAATTTGAAGCAATAATTTTCAAAATTGAAGATGAAGCATATTTTGTTATAAATGATAGTATCAAATAGGTTCAGAACTAATGGGAAAGGAAAGCAATATTGTAAGGATCACACCAATCGATTATCATATTTTAACTACTACAAGTGTGTTCGTGGTCGAAGAAACTGTGATGACCAATGACAAGGATCAAGATGTTTGGAAGTAGGTATATCTCCCAAAGACCAAACCTTCTCTAGAATTTGTTTGCACTCAAATCTCTTAAAAGGTAAGGTCAAAATTTCAAATGGATAATATACAACTCTACTTTAGTCTTTAGTGTCACCACATTGGAAGACATCAGAACATGTCATTTATTTATGTCTATGATTTCTCTTTATAAACAAAATTCCTACCATATGCATCATTTTTCCAACTCATTCTATGGAAATCAAAAGCTTTGAACTATGATTAGCTCCATATATAGGTATCCTTGCTTATCTTCTAAAACCCATAAAATATATCTCTAAATTAGTCATCCCATGAAAATACTTAACATGGCACTCCTTACATACTTCATTTTCTATAAGTTGCACCTTGGATTAGTGTTATTATTGAATGAAATGTGTATCAAATAATATGATTTTCTATATTCACATTATTGTACAAGCCCAATCATTACATGTGATCTTGCAATTACTTAAACACTTCAATTGTTGATCATATTTGATCTTACAAACCATACTACAGATAAATATGATCAATCATTGTTACAGAGAAAAATTCCTATGTCTTGGGGTACCACAACAGACAGAGTAACCACAGAAATCAATCATTTCCCATATGCAAGAGAAACCGAACATCTCACACTAAAGGATCTTGAAACATACCTTATTTCGGATGGTTTATGTAGATCCCCGTTGAGCCTTTCCACTCTTGCTTGTATTAGCAATTTGCTCTCTCAACATTTAGCAAACAAGACAAGCATGCTATATAATTGTGTTAGACCTACTCTATCATATACAATCAATGACATATAAGCATTTAAAAGCATCCATGGATTCAATACTCATTTAAATACACATTATTGGACAGGAAAAGATATTTATATTAATATAAATCAAAGATTACAATAGTGACAACCTCTGTCGACACGTCTGCAAACTAGATAAACTGAGTCCTCCACCTGGGCCTCCGCCACTTCAATCCTCCATCTCTTGATAGCAAGCTCACAAGAAAAAGGCAAGCTTGGGAAGAACACAAAGTGCTCCAAGGCACAAAGGGATGTAGACTCAAGTATAAGCTCCAGCAACAATGGACTATAGCTTTCTTGCTCTTCAATTTCTCTTTCCTTGAATGTATCCAAAGGGTTCCTTATATAGTTCTTCAATGGGGTAATAGAAGTTCAAATCTGAGCGATCTCAAGGCATATGGAAGGCCAAGAGACAAGTGACTCAGATCCACATCAAAGAAAACTCCAAAACTATTTGGACTTTTGCGCACATCCCGATGTACGCGAATTTGAGGGTCATATCTGCGTATATACGTGAGAATAGGTTTAAAAGTCGCATATAGAAAATAATGCATATTTTTAGGGATGATATTGGAAACATAAAAGGCACAAAAATGGTCCATGGGGTCCACAGAGTCTGCAAAGGGACAGGGAAGGCTATAAAGGTGTGATCCACCATGTGTGGTAAAATCAATTGTAACAGATGCCCCCTAATGTGTGAAGTCAGAGGGGTGATACAATAGCCAAAATACATTATAACTCCATCCTTGAACTGGAGTGATGAAGAACCAGGTGGAAGAACCAGCCATCCAACAGTATAATACAATAATAAAACTCTGCACATAACTGCAAGTAGATATAGCAGTCTTGAATACATATGAGTACAATGGCCATTGATAGGCATGATACAAAATATGACATGTGTGGTCATCGCCACATACAATAGAGATAGATCAGAATCTCCATGATGAAGATATATAATGGATCAAGATCTCCATAATGGCTGAAGATATCTGACATACACTGGAATCAAGTCACGAGAGCTGAAATCTCATGAACACTGGCACGATCAAGGAGGTAGCATATATGAAATGCCACCAATATAGAAGGTATTCTACATAATAAGATACGAGTACATGTCCTACTATGTGAATAGAGGTTTCAAGGTCGAACATAGTAGTCCATCATCTTATTAACAGCCATTGATGTATATTGTTAATAGACGCGAGATCACCCACCGATAATGAAAATGGGAATCAAGGTACTATAGTGCAAACTAACAAGTGTGAATAAATGTGTTGAGGTTGAACACTTGAAAGGATCCATCGATCAGGGGACATTGATGTATTCCCAAAACTGTCGATGGCGAAATAACCTGCCATTGATGATTGCAAGTCTCAAGGCACTCAAAAATGACTCTAGATTCCTATCCCATAATAAATGACATGAATTTGATGGGATGAAATCCGTTGGAAGGAGGGAATTAATGCATCCCTCATCATCCAACACGAGGTACTCAGCAAAGCTATATAATGTTAAAGGACTCAATCATAATTTGCACGAACCAGTATTGGTACCGAGAATGGCCGACATGCAAAGTCAAGAGAACTAAGGAATGGTCGACTCAGGTTTCAACTTCCTTCGAACAAGAGCATAAATTCAAATGGTGACTAAATGTAGGAAGCATAGACTCAATATACAAAATTGGGACATCTCTGTGGCACAGGAGGCATCGACAGAGGCTCCATAGGGGCTGGAATATTAACCAGTCAGTGGAGATAAACTTGGAGAAACGAGTACAGCTCCTAAAGTCAAATTATTAACCCAATAAACGGATGTGATATACAGTGCTCTGTTCGAAGGAGACATGACTCAACTGCTGCCAAAGATAACATCTTTTCCTATCCGTATTTTTATTTTTTTTATTTTTTTTTGGACATTTTCAAATATTTTGAAAATCTTGAAAAAGAATAAAAGTGATTTATAGTTACAGACTAGGAGGAGATAAGTGTCAAGAGGCAACGGAACTAGTTCCAAGCAACGGAACATACCTATGCTCAATGCAAGGACACATGTGTAGGATAGTGACACTCGAGTGAAAGTCCCATCCTGGTAAAAAATGGGGAATCAAGCTGCAAAGGATATGTAAAATGGCTCTGCGTGGCTAGACATGAGACAAGCGTGGGCTATATAGCTGATATTCAAAGTCAAGGATGTCAGCATAAGGCTCAATAAAGAAATCAATACTCATGATAATGTAATTACAACTTGACATAAGGGGGTCCTGGGGAAAAAGGCCAGCAAAAAGATCAAGAGGAGTATGAGGCTCTTGCGCAAAGTCATGGTGATATTATACAAAGGACTCCCACACCCTAAAGGAAAAAAATGTTGGCATGGGCACCAAATGCAAAACAAGATCTAACTAGGGAACCCATGTATGGTCAAGCTCTACCATTCACATCATGTGATCCACCAATCTCACACATAAGAATATTCATAATAATGTTAGATCCCTAACATGATATAAGCCATTAAGTTGTGAAACTACTAACTGTGAATCAAGATTTACCTCAAGAGAGAGAACACCATGTGAAATGGCATTTGACAATAACTCGATAACGGCGCTATACTCAGCAACATTGTTCAAAGAAGGTCGTAAACATACACCTCCTAAAGACAATACCTGACCCGTAGGAGTATAAATCACCCAAGCAGCAAAAGATGAGTTTTAAGTGTGGCAGCTAGCACCATCAACGAATCCTATGTAAGTGGAAGACTCCATTGACATTTGACATAAGAAACGAAATCTAATCAACAAACCCAATCACCATAAGAAAACCTAACTATGCAAAAAACTATACAATAATATACAATAATCATCCCTAGCTGAAGATCACGCATAGTATTTTTTAAGATAGAGCCCATTTCTAGGCTCCACGAAGGCTGTCCCTTCATAATCCACCAGCTCATAGGCACCCTTCTCTAACACACGTTTGACTACGTAAGGACCATGCCACATGGGATTAAACTTCCCTGCCCCCAAGGGTTCTTTACTTGATCCCACAAAAGGAACAAATCACCTTCACTAAACCTCCTCGGATGGACAAAAGTATCATATTGGACCTTAACACAATGCTGATTTACTTCTAGAGCCACTAAGGCATCCCGAAGCTGCTCATCAAGCTGCTCTAAGTGGACCAAATGTTCCTCCAATGTGGAAGTGTCTGGTAAAATATCTATACCTAGCTTCAACGAAGGGATTTCGCATTCAACTGGCAAGACAGATTCCACCCCATGTATGAGCTGATATGGAGAGAAACCAGTGGCAGTCTTAACCGGGGTCCTATAGGCCCACAAAGCAGGATATAACATGATATGCCAATTTCTCTTGCTTTGTGCGATGGTTCGTTGGAGAATGTAATTAAGTGATTTATTCACTACTTCAACCTGTCCATTCACCTAAGGGTAATAAGAAGAGGAGTGCTCCTACTTATACCCTAACATCGAAGCCAACTCTTCCATCATTCTATTCTGAAAGTGCCTACCATGGTCAGTGACAAGCTCTTTTGGAATACTGAGTAATAATTTGGTTGAACACGAAATGCATGGTTGTCTCACCGTCAGATTTAACCGTGGGCATAGCCTCATCCCATTCCATGAAATAATCAACAACCACTATAATGTGATGATGCCCCCCAGCTGAAGCTGGGTTGCAATCCATGAAGTCAAGCCCCCACTTGGTGAAGGGACCGACAGTGATAATCGGATGTAATGGGGTAGGATGCAAGCGTATATTGAGTGCAAAAACCTGGGAAGGGTGACACTTCTTGACCGCATTGACACAATCTTTGAAGATCAATGGTCAAAAATATCCCACTCTCAATATTTTTTGGGCTGTAGAAATCCCAGATAAATGACCACGACATGCCCCTCCATGGAAATCATTCAACACAACCTCAGCCTCATCATGGGTTAAACAATGAAATAAAATGGAATCTACCCCATGGCGGTACAAGGTGTTATCCACTATAAGGTAGTGCTTAGATACATGATGTAATCGTCATCGCTCATCCCGTGAAAGGTGAGTAGGGACCTTCAATGTTTGCAAATATATAATGATATCCCCATAAATGGGTCCAAAGTTGAGATAAGGAAAATATGCTCATTGAAAAACGTATCTTCATAAGCCTCCTCCTCCTCCACACTTGGAAAATAGAAATGAGCTCCGCAAAAATCAAAGATTTCTTCAATTTCGTCAAAAGGAATTCGAGATCGAACTATTGCAAAATGACAATCCACTTATTATATTTTCCTGTAGTCATCCTTCTAGTGAGGACGAACTAAAATGTATTGACTTGAGCTACCACCAAGGTCTGGCGAAGGAGAATGTAATGTCTCAATCTCTAAACCGCATGAATGGTGGCCAAGGCAAGTTTCTCCACATGAGAATAATGGATTTCCGCATCAATAAGATTCCAACTCAAATAATATATGACATGCTCATGGAGCTCCTCATCCTCCTGAACCAAAGCCATAACAACCGTATCCATGGACGTGGCCACATAAATAAAAAAATCATGGCTATAGTCAAGTGGACTAAGCACAGGGGATGATGCTAAGGCTCGCTTAAGAGCATCAAAGGACTCTTGGTCTTGCTCATCCCAACAAAAAATAGTGTCCTTCTTTAGAAGATGCATAAAGCCTTTAGTCAAATTTGCAAAGTTAACCACGAATCTCCACAAGAAATTTTCCATGCCTTGCAAAAACTGAAGATGTCTAATATTACGCGGGGGAGACAATTAAAGTATTACCTCAACCTTTAAGGGATCGACTCTTATACCCTCCTTGGATACAATGAACCCTAGAAAGCAACCAATGGTTATGCAAAATATGAACTTATGAGGATTTAAACTAACCTGGTAATGGAGGAATCTCTTGAATACTAATCTCAAATGGTATGGATGACGCACTCTTAGAGGAGAATGAGCAGCAAGATCAGCCAAATACACTTCGATAATTGTTTTGAGATCATGAAAAATCAAGGTCATAGACCGCTGAAAGGTGGCTCCAGTGTTTTTAAGACCAAAAGGCATCTTTTTATATGCAAACATACCCCAAGGACAAATAAATGCAGTTTTATGTTGATCCTCAGGTTTGATCTGAATCTAATTATGTCTGGAAAAATCGTCCATAAAGGAGAATACCTTGCTTCCCACACACTCATCCAAAATCTGATCAATAAATGGTGTGGGAAAATTATCCTTAGGACAAGCATGATTTAAATAACGAAAATTAGTGCATATATGGATCGCTCCCTGCTTATTATCCAATGGAACAAGATTTGAAACCCACTCTGTTAAGGGAATAGGATAGATACAATCAGATTTTAACAGCTTCTCTATCTCAGCCTTAATAGCGGGTGCTTTTATAGGATTCCATGGACACAAATGTTGTCAAACAGGATTTGCATTCGGATAGGTCTTAATTTCATGTTTGACAATACGAGGGTCGATACCTGGCATTTTCTCGTATGACCAAGCAAAGATGTCATGAAACTCTTTAAAAAGATCGGTATACTCCTTAATCTCATCAGGGGAACAATCTGCCCCAATGTAGATGTTCTCAACTTTGCAAGGAACACGATAGATATTGATAGGAATGGTAGGTGATAGGTTCGTCATGTTCCCATCAGCCGTCTGACTAGGAGAGCTCAATGGAACCAAGTGACTACCAATATTCTCGCTAAGATTCTCCCTATAGTCCTCACACTCCAAACGGTTAAGCTCGGGAATAAAATATGATCTATGATGCAACTCTTCCCAAGGTGGCTCAACCCCTGACATGGAATCAATAATGGCTTCATCTGATGGAAAAACACCATCAAGGCAATCATGTGGATGAGAGGACTCAACTACCCATGCACGAACCACATATGGGTCCTCCTCCTCCATCCGCATAGAGGAAGGACTAGGCTCTGCAACACAATCAAGATTCGCTTGATATGCTATCATTGCTGCAGGCAATGACACATCCATTTCGACAGGTCCATTTGAAGGACTCGATGAAGGAAGAATCCAAGGATATTCCATATGGGTAGTGCGAAAAGACACCGACTTCAATGAATATGAAGCCCCACTGAAACTAGATCCAATCATAAGAACGGGCGCAGTACAACTAAAGGTCCCCATAAGGGATGGATACATACCCACACCCACACTCCCAGTTTCCGGCTAAGAATGATCGATAATCGAGATAGAAGCTCCCAATGATGCACTGACACTTGAATTATGGAATGATGTCTGATCAATTGTAACAATATTCCCATTAAATGGAAATCATACTACTCGAAATAGAGAAGAGGCTACGGCTTGCATACTATACATCCAGTTCTAGCACAGTAAAAGATTGTAGTCAAGGAGCGCGTCAACTACCTCGACCTTGATCGCGATAGTCTTCCCTCCAAATTGGACCTTAAGAGAAGGAAGAATCCCATGCAGCCAAAAAGATCTACCATCAAAGGAAGTCAACATGGTATCGGATTGAGACAACTCAGGATAACCCAAACCCTTCCAGCATGAAAAAGACATCACGGAAGCAGCACCGCCTTCGTCATTCACAGTGCGTTTGAGGGTCATATTAAGACACTCTACATGAATCAAAAGAGACACATAGTAAGGCAAGCGAGGTTGTAGTCCCATGGTTTCAAATTTGATGACTGAAGAAGAGTTATCATCATTAAATCCAAGAGCAGAAAGCAAGGCTTTCCTTTGTGGAGGACAACTCTGAAGTACTTCAAGTGCGGACATCGCACAACGAGTTTGGCCCAAATCCTCAACAACGGAATAGTTCTGGGTGGCTTGGGAATTAGGATTCTCTCCCAAATGCTTTAGGACTCCCTTAGGAATGTGAGGTGCAATTTCAGGTTTATCCATAGGGTTTTTGATACACAAAGGGCTCTTGGGTGGAGTGGGATCTTTTCCAAGGTTCAGTTTGATGAACCATAATCTTTCACATGAGTCACAACCTTAGTAGCATGTACCATGTTGATGCAACCATGACCCATATTGGCTTTCAGCGGATTTTGATCTACGCCCAATGCACAATGAGGATCATTGGTCCTTGAGTTCATATTTTGATTATGGGGTAAAGGATTGGTTAGCACAGTTGGGCCCTGTGCTATGAATCACAAGGAATCTTCCATATGAGGGCATGAGTGAGTGAGGTGGTCCTCCTTATACAATTTGCAAGGAAAATTAACCTTACATTTAGACTGCTTGACCCCCCCAGCATTACGATCGTTCTTGTCATTAAAATTGGAATTTTCATTCTTGTTCCCACCCTTACAATTATTTTTACCCTTTTTCTTATTCCTTTCAGGCTGCTGGTTGCCCTTCTGGTCCAATGATTGCATGAAAAGTACACTCGTGGTTTGGGTGGGTTGAGACAAAGCCGTGGCTTTTCCCGAAGTGGATTGATTAATAAAAAATTCGCTCACTTGTTTCATAATCAAATCTGCAGGTTTGGCACTTGTACAACCCACAATTCCATCAACATGTGATCCAGGCTTGATCTTGGGATCAAAACTAGAATGCAAAGCATTAGGTATGATCTCATACAAAAGTCTGGATTGAACATAAATTAAATCCAATTCCTGTGCCCTAAATATTGCTTGTTCCTCATTTTGGACTCCGGATGTAGAAACAGCCTTCACGATGTAAGGTAGCAACGATTTGAGGAACCACTCAAGGAGAAATTCCGGCGGTATGGAAGCTTTAATCAACCTCTTCCGTCTACACCACTCTTGGATATGGTCTGAGATATGTGTGGCTTTGTCTTGGTGAAATGTCAACAAGAGTTCTATACCAACGTCATAATGTACGGGTAGCTGGAAGTGATTGAGGAAAGTCATAGAAAGGTCATTGAACAAAACGAATGCCCCCCTTGGTAACTCTATATACCATTTCACTGCAAGCTCGATGAGGGTGCGTTGCAATAGCCTTCAACAAATTGAGTCATCATGTAAGGAATTGGAAGAGCACCAAAGGTGAAAAGTAGTGACATGTTCACTAGGATCTTCTCCTGCTTTGCCCTCGAATTTGGGAAGGTCTGAGGGAAGCTTGTTAGGGACAGCTGACCAAGCTGGGTCTTGAGATACCAGATTATTCATAAGTCTAGATAAGTCTACTAAGTTTAACATTACGAGGAAAGGGAGCCTAGGTTGAGCTAGTATATGCCACATTCCCTGATATTTTTGGTTCATATAAGGTTAACTACTGTAAATACCATGGCCTTGGCCATAATATCCTCCTCCCGTTTGACCCGTGTAGGGCTGCATGGAAACATTATGATGTGGTGTACCTTGACTATGCAGTGCTACAAAGCCATAATTAGAGGAGTAAGCGGGGTTGTTGATACATGTACCCATAGGGTTGATAGTTCTATCCATACTATGGTCCATAAGATTGTCCATGAGAAGCTCCATAAGGTCTCCCATGGGATGTCCCATGAGAATCTCCATAATTAGGCCCTATAGGGAACTCCTTGCAATGGACCGTGAGATGATCCAGAAATAGGAATATGACCTCCCGAGACAACAAGAGGTACTTGACTCTAAGATACTACTGTGCAAGCAGTCACAACATGAACATGGCTACTAGCAATATTCTGGCCCGAAGGACCACGTGAATGAGGGGGAGGAAGGGTTGTCAAAAATGAATTTGAAGGAGTAGGGTTTGAGGAAAAAGGGACATGTGAAGGGATGTAAGTGGTATTCCCTATGGTCACTTGTCTTAGTTCTGGTATCCACATATGACTACTAACACTAGGTCTAGGATGGACATGCGAGGTAGCTTTGACCTTCGGGATGGAAGGTGCAATGTGACTAGTGCTCCCAAATTTCTTTGCATGGAAAGGAATAGGAGTGCCCCCAGGCGTAGTGCTAGGTTCCATTTATGATTTGGCATGTTGTGCCAGCTCGTGTGCAAGGATGTCAGGTATGCCATAATGAATATAACTAGTTCTTGTTGGTTCATTATGAGTCTCATCACCTGGTAACCAATACCGAAGACCTATGAATGAGGGATCATAACCAGAATGTGAAGGTATTTCTGGTGAAGGATCATATACAGGAGTAGAATCTACATCCCCAACCTCTTGAGGTGGAGAAGACATCTTAGGAATCTCATCCTTGTGATCTCCCATCGTGTGTGAATCAATGTGAGAAGTAGTCCGCCCGAACTGTCTCTTTCTCTCTCCCAAAGGAGGATGAGATGTGGAAGGAAGAAGTCCTGCTAAATGAAAAGAACAGCCAAGTTCCACACCCGAATCCACAATGACTCAAAAAATAAAAAAGACTCTATCTAATTATGAAAACCTTAGGAAAACTAGCATGCACATAGCATACACCTATACAATGTAAAGCCAGATCACAAGCAAACAAGGGTAGGATATGTGATCTCCTGAATGAAGCAGGTATGTCTCTCCTAGGAGAGGCTTGAGACTCCCATACATAACAAGTGGAGGTTTGTAACCAATTAGAGTGGCCCTCAGCTTCAATGCGTATAGTGAATGTGCTATCCGACCCCTACTTGGCCAGGACACATGCAGAATAACCTGTGCGAAGTACCCCCTCGATAACCTAGGTAAGGAAACTAAGGTAACCTCAATATAATCAATGATCAGGAGGATAGTTGCAGGTGGGATTGACCGTATGGGAAAGGTGCAAAGCCTGAAACTCCCAAAAGAGCCCCCAGATACAAATACAATCCTAGAAATATCTCCGGTGCTACTCAGTTATGACCAGGGGTCATCCCAGTCATTAACCGCTCACACTGCCTTGTGCTTAAATCCCTTACAAGAGGAGGATCCTGAGAAACACTAATTATACCAAGGAATTTCACACTCTCACCTGGATAGACACATACATGTTTCGTTTAGTGGTCTTGGAGAATTTACTCANGTTACTCAAAAGGGAAAATGATCATGCAACTAATGGTGTTATGACGCAACAAAAAGTAAAATGCACACCTAACAATTAATGGAAATGCACTGTGTCGAATGAAAAACAGGGTATGCTACAATGTGAAATACAAAATTTTCCTTGAAATGAAGATGCAATCATTCCTATATGAAAATCTAACTAATATTTTTCCAAGCAAACCTAGTGCAAGTACCATGCAAAATGCAAAATGCAACAATGCATAATGATGCAAAAAGCAAATATTTTTGTATTTTTTCAATAAAAATGAGATACTAAAGCAAAAGTATGACCCTACAATCCCTAAACTCTACAAGCACTATTAAGATAACACCCAAGCAAAGCACTAAGGTAAAAGAGACCTAATGCACTAATCTCAAAACAAAAAATAGAAAATGCAATGACAAGAACATTCTAAAAAAAAAAATTCAAACTAAAAAGCGTCTCTCGTCAGAAACAGAGATGTATACAGATTCCAGAAGAATCCAAGAAGACTCAACAATTATCCAAACTCACCCAACAACACTTAATCTTCCCCCAAAAGGAAAAATTCAGGGCATATGCGACTGTGTGTAGAAAACCCACGTATATACGTAGATATCCTAGTAAAAACTATGTGTACACACGACTGTAAAGACAAAACTCGCATACAGTAAGAAAAAGAGATAAAAAACAAGGCAAGCAGACCAACTAAGACAAAATTTACTCCTATCAGACACTACTAGGTAGACATGCCCCCAGACCCAACTTAGAAATAGAGAAATAAGAGCAATACAAGAACATTGAATGCCGATAAAACCCCCAAAAGAAATGACTAGGAACTCCCCAGTATGGTTGCCAATTCTGTTACAGAGAAAACTTCATATGGCTTGGGGTACCACAATAGACAGAGTAACTACAGAAATCAATCCTTTCCCATTTGCAATAGAAACAAAACATCTCACACTAAAGGATCTCAAAACATACCTTGTTCCAGATGGTTGATGTAGATCCCCGTTGAGCCTTTCCACTCTTGCTTGTATTAGCAATTTTCTCTCTCAACATTCAGCAAACAAGACAAACATGCTATATAATTGTGTTAGACCTACTCTAGCATATACAGTCAATAACATATAAGCATTTAAAAGCATCCATGGATTCAATATTCATTTAAATGCACATTATTGGACACGAAAAGATATTTCTATTAATATAAATCAGAGATTACAATAGTGACAAAATCTGTCGGCACGTCTGCGAACCGAATAAACTGAGTCCTCCACCTGGGCCTCCACCACTTCAATCCTCCATCTCTCGATAGCAAGCTCACAAGCAAAAGGAAAGCTCGGGAAGAACACAAAGTGCTCTAAGGGACAAAGGGATGCAAACTCAAGTTTAAGCTCTAGCAACAATGGACTATAGTTTTCTTTCTCTTCAATTCGTCTCTCCTTCAAAGTATCCAAAGGGTTCCTTATAAGGTACTTCAATGGGGTAATAGAAGGTAAAATCCGAGCAATCTCAAGGCATATGGAAGACCAAGAGACAAGTGACTCAGATCCACATCAAGGAAAACTCTAAAACTATTTGAACTCTTGCACACATCCTGATGTACACGGGTTTGAGGGTGATATCCGCGTATATACGTGAGAATAGGTTTAAAAGTCATGTATAGAAAATAATGCATGTTTTTAGGGATGATCTTGGAAACATCAAAGGTACAAAAATCGTGCATGGGGTCCAAAGAGTCTGCAGAGGGACAGGGAAGGCCATAAAGGTGTGATCCACCATGTGTGGTAAAATCAGTTGTAACAATCATATTCATGAATTCCTAATTGCACATGCCTAACTCCATTTCTATTTCCAAAGAAAACCCAGGAAAAAAAGATGATAAATCATATTTATGCATTCACAATTGCATAAGGATTAACCCTATGATTTCATATATTCAAGGAAATCATATCATATTATCTATAGAGTAGTCTATCTCTTTGGTAAGTAAAAACATGAAGTAACATCACAACTGTAGACCTTTCTTTTGTATGATATTATTATATTGAACCCTAAAGTGAGTTATGCTTCATGCAAATTGATGTATATTTTTCTATGCAGCTAACATGTACATATGTAATAAAACACATAAATATTTTCCCTACCTAGTGTAATTATATATCAACAAGTTAGAGAAGATTACCTAGCTACATAGAAGTTTGGAATGTACTGGAAATCTAGCAAACACATAATACTCGTAAATACTCCATTTATGTAGGTATATCGGGAACAAAACCTCTAAGCATAACCAATAATAAGAATAAGAAATAAAAAACAAAGTGTAATGTGCAAAACCTACAAAAGTGTGGACCTAGAGGAGGCATGTACAGTGGGGTTCAAGTCCCATAGGTTGACCAATAAAGTAAAAATAAAGGACCAAGATAGAGTGAAAACAAAAGAGACGAGGGACACAACATATGTAAATGAACACTAGCAAGTTTCTTGTCATCCCAATGTGTAAGGGGAACCCTCAGACATGAAGGTACTTGGTCTATCTTTTTGAAAAAAAATTACTTCCATGGACATGAGACTAAAGAGATGATACTGAATATATAGAAGTATTTTCCATAAAAATCAGTGGATTCCACTGAAGAAGGGAATAATATCCTAATGCACCAGCTCAAGCATTGTGTGCCAAGTAGTATTCAACTACTACACCCTCTACATCCTAGTCCTAGAAATGAGGAATACACCACCCAAATTCAAAATGCAATAAATGTCTCAAATAACATCCATTTACAAACTTTGGACCCTAAATTCGAGGCCATAGAGCACTCTACACACTGGTTCAAGTGTATGTACCATAATTTGTTTATACAAATCTGTACAAATTTTGAAAATGGAAAGGCAATAGGCATGTTGATTTGTATTTAAATAAATGAAGTGGATTATAAGGAAATCAAATTTTCCATATAGAGCCAAGAAATGAATGGATCAATTATGATTTTTATATATTATCATATTCATGTAATATTTACAAATCAGAGAATAATTTCAAATTCAACCCAATGTAAATTGTCAAACATTATGCTTGTATGGAACTAGAAGGAAATCATTACTCTACGACATGGATCAAAACTAACAAAAGTTTGGATCACATAATTTTCAAGTAGAGAAATATTTAGATTAGACTCGCTACCTTGTATCGTTTCTTCATGGGATCCAAAACCTTTTTCATGTAGCTTTGACAATTTATTTAAAGATGGCTTGATCCAATTCAAATCTTATGGTTTGGAGAGTTAGCCATAAATTTCCTTCTTTCCATCATATACTATCGGCCCCCTTGCATTCCATTGTTCCATATAATTCTCATTGATAAGTGAGAATCTTGGTTTTACTCTATGCCAGTCCTCTCTCCTTTTCCCAGTGTCGAGCAGATATTGACTGAGAGTCTTTGCATTTATGTTTCTTGAATCATTTGCTTCAAAAACCACTTAGAGGTATTTCCAACCTATTTTTATGTCTATGACAATAGAGATGTGGGATATTGCTTTTAGGTGGCGACCAATTCAAAAATGTTTGGAGTTTGGTCTACGATTTGAGGGATGAAATGGATGGTAATGCCATTATAATGGGCCATTGTAAATTTGAATCTCCTTCAAAGGACATACTTATTTTTTCATAATGCCATAGATTAATTCCTGGGATATGAGTTGTTTTCCCAACTTCAATTCGTTTCTAGAGTGGAAACGAACTCAGACAATATTAAAATTTGATAAAAATAAAAACAAATAAGTAAGTTCATTTGACATCAACAATAAAACAAATTTCAAAATTACCAACTTCAAATACTCTTTATGTGCTTCCAATGTTGTGCACATTAGCAATGGCCTATGTTCCTTAGACCAAACTTGTACACACCACTTTCACATTGGCACAGTTGCGTCTTATACTATCCAATCAATTGGCCACAACATCTGTAGATGCTTTAGCACTAATACAAAATCTCATGTTGTAAAACACCAAATGTTTTTCCATTACAATGCATCCCAGTAGCATTTGACCATATTTTTTCATTGAAATTTGAACCAATGCTTCCATTTACACTCCCTATCACTCCATTTCTTGGATGCTCCATGAAATCTGACCCCCTTTGACAATTACCCAGTCCCTTGACCAAATTGTTCTTCACATGATCTACAAATGATGGAATGTTGATCTCTCTTTCACAGACTTTGCTAAAGTCCGCACCTTTTATAACATCATCAATGGTCATTTCACCACCATTTCCCAATACTTGTACGATTAAAACTTGTACTTGATCCCAGATTAAAACCCAAGATCTTTTTGACGCATCCAAACCCTGAGAACTATCTGGGATTCGGCTCGATATGGCATTGTGGATATAAAAAACAATACTCTAGTAGCATTTTTGGATCTATTTTCCAGTTGGGGCTTGATTAGGAGGAGAAAAATGGAATCGAAGATGGGAGCCAGGACTTTGGTCACTATAGAAGATGGGGAATACAAATAATACAGAAGCCATGATGAATTTGACAACATTAAATCCAAGGATTATGAGTTGGGCTCTAACCACACCTTGAACACCTTTGATGCATGGGTTACCTCTGCTAGGGTTGTCTTTCTCTCCTGCTTAACATCCATGCAATCTACTCACCTACTATGATTATTGCGATGAACATTCAATAGATGGATTCTTATGAATCTTCTCTGTCTCCTTCCTGATCTTTGAGATCTCTCATCATGAATTTGCTTGGGTATTTCTCTTCTTTCAATGAAATACAAACCAACCAGTTGAGGAGAGGAAGGAAGAAGGAGAGGAGCTGTGCAGGTGGATAAGTAGGACGTGTGATAGTTGGATAAGTAGGATGTCACACAGGAGCAATGCTGGAATTTATTTCATCTATCCCCTATTGACTATTTTTTTTAAAGTTTTCAACTTATATCTTTCCTGCTACACAACATTTTAGTAGAAAAAGAACCGGTTCATTGTTGAATATTTTAAGCATTATATATCAGTTTCATTGTTGAAGATTTTAACTAGTATAGACTTATTTTAAAATAGGATCTATTTAGCATTGAGAGTGATCAATTATTCTGATATGTAAATATTTTTTCAACATTTTCACTCTAAATATTTTAAATTTAATATTAAACAACTCAAAACTAATGTGTGTCGAAGTATATTAAGTGATAAACATAGGAAAAAACAAAAGATGGAACCTAGAATCCTTTCTAGAGGTCAACTTTAGGTAACATCTAATGAGACATACCGAATTATTCAAGGATAACATGTTACATACATAGCAGATCCTTTCAAATTGTCTAAAGAAATGGGTATCTAAATTCAGGGGGTGCTTCTAAATTTCAAGGCCCATAACCAAAAACCAAGCATGTCTAGAATTCCATAGACGATTCTTGGTACATTCAATAGCTAATAAATTGTTGATGATTGGTAAATTCAATAGATAATAAATTTTTGATGCTTGGTGGATAGATGGGTTCATTCCTTCAATGACGTAGTTTAAAGCTGACTTTTTCTTCTAAAATGGTACCCACCTCTCTCTCGGAGTTGCAATTTTGGACTTGAAAACTCACTTATCATATGAAGGAAGGGCACAAGGGAAGAGAAAGGAACTGAAAGGAAGTGCATGACCCCATATTGGGACAACGCTAGGATGACATAAGAAAAAAAAAAGAAAAAATCAAATGAAAGTAAAGCCATTTCCATTGAAGGAAAACTCACCCTCCCACCCTTCAATCAAATGGGATAGTTCCAATCTCCAATATTACTACATATATAATAACATGTCACGTACTCCATGCCATTTATATAGGCATACACATGCTTAACAAACATATTAATAAAAATTAATGATGGTTTCAAAAAAAATTAATTATAAAAAATTGTTTTCCTGCTCTTTAAGATGGTCTTTTAAAAAATTTAATAGTATTTTGATGGGTAAAATGCATCATGACGGGCATATGCCCGTCAAATTCAAACCCTACATGAGATTCTATTACACTGCCCTATTCACATAGGGTATGATCCTAAGCAATTATTTCGATTCGTAGCTGGGGTTTAATTAGGTTTGTTGTTCAAGGAAAACAAAATAATTCTATGTCGATAGCGTAAATATGAGTTTCAAGGGGCTAAAAATGGTACCACTAAATTTACATTTGGATTAGTTTGCGATTCCATGAGTTACTTATTTTTACTAAACCTATGCTTTGATTCACTAAATTAATTTTATAGTATTGTATTTCTGTTGGTTGGTCTGTGATTAGTGTATTCTTCAAATGGGATGATAATATTCATCAAATAATCAAGTGTAAGGGTGTTGGATGAATTCTTAAATGTTAATAATCCGATGAAAGAATTTATATCAAGAAGGTGAGGATGAAAATTACTTGTAGATGGCCACGCTAGACAAATTCTAAAATGCTAATAATGTGATGAAAGAATTTGTATTAAGAAATCATGGATGAAAATTACCTATAGATAGCATAAAATGAATTTAAAATAACTATAAATTGTTTCTATTAAGTTTATATGATTTACTTGTAATTTTATGGGTTATTTGTTTTTTTGGCAAATCCCTATGGATTGCATAGAGGTAAGGCCCAAAAAATGGAAAGAAAGGTTTGGAATCCTAACCCAAACCTTTGACGAAGATATAGCCACAATAGAGGCATCAAAGGTAGGGGTCCATGGCTACATGGACAGACCCAACCTCCCCCAGAAGCAAGGCCCATATCTAAAGATCTGTTCCTTATCTTCTATAGAGACAAAGATTACAACAAAAAACCCTTTTGCACAGGGGCAGATAATAGCTTCTTCCTCTAAGACAGGATTCCATTCGTAAGAGATCTATGAATGAATATCTACTAGTCGGGGCCACAGACTATTGAATATACAAACAAGAGCATGAGTTCAGTAGTGTTCAACATGATCCAAATATTCTTGGGTTACAATAATTGTGTGGGATGACATTTCTTGCACCACAAGCAATGATAGTGGAGGGCCATAGGAACTCCCATTGTGTTTGACTGCCTCATTGAAGGATACGACAACACTAGGAGGAGAGGGAGAGGTAGCAGGAAATGCGTTGGATATGGCAGGCGTCATTGGGGAGGAGGCACCAAATCTTGGGTAGCTAGAGGGAGGAACCGCAGAAGGTCCAGGAGCTTGGGGAGCTGGAACGAGGATCAGGAGTAGGTCCAGCTGGAGAGCATGGTAAAAACCCTAGTAGAGGGAGTCACACATAGCTTGATGATGTATATTATGACATATATACACTCTTAACTTCAAATTCTAATGAATGACTAAGAGGAATGTCGACGGGGCTCAAAAATACAATCTAGTGTGAATCAAATACAATTTAGTGTGAGCCATGAGACTTTGAGGATGAAAAATAGGATGATGTGGATATACAAGATACCATAATATCTCGATACTCTTATATTTAGTAAACAACCAACCAATATTCCATTATTTCCTAACAATAGAAAATCCTGCTATTAGTTTACCAAAATCTACTCTACTTCAAAACATGAATAAATGAAGTATATTATGTAGTGGGCATAGAAAATGAAATATTCACATTAACATAATTAATAGAAACATTATAAAGGAATATAAGTATATCACCTCAATTTATTTCATGTGCTATTTAATCTTGTTTCCTCGGGGGTCCTTCCTTGTTGGAGAGATTACCACCATACACAGTCATTTTGGTCAATTTGGCCTAGTTAAACCACTATACCAAGTTTTATTGACTTAATTGACACCAAAGGAGCATTGTATCAAATCAGCATGAGCACACCCATGCCTACCTTCAGTCAAGGAGGCCAACTAAGCCATCTCCTTCATTTGGGGAGGTTAACTAGAGCACTCCGGGGGTGATTTCAGTGTCATAAAAGAATTTAATTGATAATTGATGGTTACAATAAGTTAAATAGAGAAATGAAGGTGCCTCCTTTCATTAAATTGATTATTTAAATAATATTTAATGAAGTGGAGTCAACAAGGGTGCCTCCAACAACTTCTGATGGTCAGTTAGACTTCAATTAACCTCATCGGGGTTCATTGGAGTTATTGATGCACTACCACTTGTTAGTTCTTATGTAGTGACATGTGCCTGAGATAATTTTAGTTAGAATCAATCATTTATTGCACTCCAACTTCAGTTAGGACTCAATTGAGTCATTTAGGGTTTTGATCAGTGGTTAACTTGAGTGTTCATTGTGGCTTACATTCAGTTAAGCTAGACTCACTCATTCAATTCGAATGACCTCCTTGGGAATTTGAATTATCCTAGAATTCATGCATCTAGCATGATCATTGTATTGTATCATCACTCTTTCATTTGATTATACAAAGCTCCTACTTCCATTGCAGCACCATTTTCCCAATTTTATGCATATTTCTCTATATTCTTTGTGAGACTGTGTTTTCAGTTACTAGACCACTGTGACAAATTAATATGGTATCATATCTCACGGAGGGACAAAGCTCAAATCTCTCAAAAACAAGGTTTTTGACAAATATTGCATGAAAAATTGAGCAAAAGCTCAAAATTCTAGCACTGCACCAGAAGCCAAGGCTTACCACTTAATACCCCAAGTAAGAAAATTGTTGATCAAGATTGCTTGATCAACTGTGCTGGGTGTGATGAAATCCTAAAATGTGTAGGATGTATGACCTTATGGTGCTTCTTTTGTTGTGTTTTGCAGGTTTTTAATAGGTGAAAGCATTCTTTCCAGTAGTTTCAGATGGCTTCTTCTGTAGAAATCTTGACTTCATTCAATTTACACTCATGCAAAGGAGACATGGAGATATAGCTACATGCTAGAGGACTCTATAGGGTCACTATGGAACTGAAGAAGAGCCTGCCTCTGTGACAAACAAAGCTATATTCTTGAACAGCAAAGTTGAAGCATCGAGATTGTTGTGCCTCTCTATTTCCCGGGATCTTCTTTTCCATCTCTCGGTATTGAAGACTCCAAAGGAAATCTGGGACAAATTGGAAACCCTCTATGGAAAATAGAATGATTTGAGAGTATACCAACTTGAGAATGAGTTGATGTCTCTCCATCCTTCCAATTTCGAGACCTTGAATTATTTTTTCACAAAGTTCAAGCACATTATCTTACTGTTGAAGCAATGTAAGGTGGAGAAGGAGGATGATCAGCTCATCCTCGCCATACTCTCAAAACTTGGAGCTGATTATTCGGTGTTTGTATCTACATTCCATGTGGGGAAGCTCACAACCCCTGGATGGAAGATTCCTTCACTCAATGCCTTCAGTGAGTCCCTAACAAGTGAACATAATAAGCTTGTCTAGATGGGTATCATCAGATCCCCCCGTGATCAAGGCCTCCATGTCTCAGGGCCTAAAGATCTGAAGGGTAAAGGAAAGTAGCAGAAGAACCCAAAAACCAAATTTGAAGCTCCTAAGCCTAAAGTTGAAAACCAACAGCATTAAGAGTCTTTTACTCAAAGAAGAACACAGGAAAAGGGCATCATGGAAAGGAAAAAGTCTAGTGTTGATACTACGGGAAGGGATTCCACCCTGAACATGCTTGCATGAAAAGGAAACTTGATGAAGCTACCTCTCTACCTTTTGGAGGAGAGATCAGCAAGATCGGGAACCATAGGATGAAAGAGGACATGCCCTCATGGCAAGCACTTAGAAGTCCAAAACACTCTTGATATATTCTGGAGCTTCGAACCACATGATGGCTGATGAGAGGTAGCATAAAATGTGTTGGATATGGCAGGCGTCATTGGGGAGGAGGCACAAAAGCTTGGGTAGCTAGAGGGAGGAACCACAGAAGGTCCAGGAGCTTAGGGAGCTTGAGGGAGGATCAGGAGCAGGTCCAGCTGGAGAGCATGGTCAAAACCCTAGCAGAGGGAGTCACACATATCTTGATGATGTATATTATGACATATATACACTCTTAACTTCAAATTCTAATGAATGACTAAGAGGAATGTCGACGGGGCTCAAAAATACAATCTAGTGTGAATCAAATACAATTTAGTGTGAGCCATGAGAATTTGAGGATGAAAAATAGGATGATGTGGATATACAAGATACCATAATATCTCGATACTCTTATATTTAGTAAACAACCAACCAATATTCCATTATTTCCTAACAATAGAAAATCCTGCTATTAGTTTACCAAAATCTACTCTACTTCAAAACACGAATAAATAAGTATATTATGTAGTGGGCATAGAAAATGAAATATTCACATTAACATAATTAATAGAAACATTATAAAGGAATATAAGTATATCACCTCAATTTATTTCATGTGGTATTTAATCTTGTTCCCTCGGGGGTCCTTCCTTGTTGGAGAGATTGCCACCATACACAGTCATTTTGGTCAATTTGGCCTAGTTAAACCACTATACAAGGTTTTATTGACTTAATTGACACCAAAGGAGCACCCTATCAAATTATCATGAGCACACCCATGCCTACCTTCAGTCAAGGAGGCCAACTAAGCCATCTCCTTCATTTGGGGAGGCTAACTAGAGCACTCCGGGGGTGATTTCAGTGTCATAAAAGCACTTAATTGATAATTGATGGTTACAATAAGTTAAATAGAGAAATGAAGGTGCCTCCTTTCATTAAATTGATTATTTAAATAATATTTAATGAAGTGGAGTCAACAAGGGTGCCTCCAACCACTTCTGATGGTCAGTTAGACTTCAATTAACCTCATCGTGGTTCATTGGAGTTATTGATGCACTACCACTTGTTGGTTGTCATGTAGTGACATGTGCCTAAGGTAATTTTAGTTAGAATCAATAATTTATTGCACTCCAACTTCAGTTAGGACTCAATTGAGTCATTTAGGGTTTTGATCAGTGGTTAACTTGAGTGTTCATTGTGGCTTACATTAAGTTAAGCTAGACTCACTCATTCAATTCGAATGACCTCCTTGGGAATTTGAATTATCCTGGAATTCATGCATCTAGCATGATCATTGTATTGTATCATCACTCTTTCATTTGATTATACAGAGCTCCTACTTCCATTGCAGCACCATTTTGCGAATTTTACGCATATTTGTCTATATTCTTTGTGAGACTGTGTTTTCAGTTCCTAGACCACTGTGACAAATTAATATGGTATCAGATCTCACGGTGGGACAAAGCTCAGATCTCTCAAAAACAATGTTTTTGACAAATCTTGCATGAAAAATTGAGCAAAAGCTCAAAATTCCAGCACTGCACCAGAAGCCAAGCCTTACCACTTAATACCCCAAGTAAGAAAATTGTTGATCAAGATTGCTTGATCAACTGTGCTGGGTGTGATGAAAGCCTAAAATGTGTAGGATGTATGACCTTATGGTGCATATTTTGTTGTGTTTTGCAGGTTTTTAATAGGTGAAAGCATTCTTTCCAGTAGTTTCAGATGGCTTCTTCTGTAGAACTCTTGACTTCGTTCAATTTACACTCATGGAAAGGAGACATGGAGATCTAGCTACATGCCAGAGGACTCTATAGGGTCACTATGGAACTGAAGAAGAGCCTACATCTATGACAAACATAGCTATATTCTTGAACAACAAAGTTGAAGCATCCAGATTGTTGTGCCTCTCTATTTCCCGGGATCTTCTTTTCCATCTCTCGGTATTGAAGACTCCAAAGGAAATCTGGGTCAATTTGGAAACCCTGTATGGAAAATAGAATGACTTGAGAGTATACCAACTTGAGAATGAGTTGATGTTTCTCCATCCTTCCAATTTGGAGACCTTGAATGATTTTTTCACAAAGTTCAAGCACATTATCTTACTGTTGAAGCAATGTAAGGTGGAGAAGGAGGATGATCAGCTCATCCTCGCCATACTCTCAAAACTTGGAGCTGATTATTCGGTGTTTGTATCTACATTCCATGTGGGGAAGATCACAACCCCTGGATGGAAGATTCCTTCACTCGATGCCTTCAGTCACTCCCTAACAAGTGAACATAATAATCTTGTCTAGATGGGTATCATCAAATCCCCCCGTGATCAAGGCCTCCATGTCTGAGGGCCTAAAGATCTGAAGGGTAAAGGAAAGCAGCAGAAGAACCCAAAAACCAAATTTGAAGCTCCTAAGCCTAAAGTTGAAAACCAACAGCATTAAGAGTGTTTGACTCAAAGAAGAACATAGGAAAAGGGCATCATGGAAAGGAAAAAGTCTAGTGTTCATACTACGGGAAGGGATTCGACGCCGAACATGCTTGCATGAAAAAGAAACTTGACGAAGCTACCTCTCTACCTTTTGGAGGAGAGATCAGCAATATTGGGAACCACAGGATGAAAGAGGACATGCCCTCATGGCAAGCACTTAGAAGTCCAAAACACTCTTGATAGATTCTGGAGCTTCGAACCACATGATGGCTGATGAGAGGTAGCAGAAAATCCGTTGGATATGGCAGGCGTCATTGGGGAGGAGGCACAAAAGCTTGGGTAGCTAGAGGGAGGAACCGCAGAAGGTCCAGGAGCTTGGGGAGCTGGAGGGAGGATCAGGAGCAGGTCCAGTAGGAGAGCATGGTCAAAACCCTATATTATGACATATATACACTCTTAACTTCAAATTCTAATGAATGACTAAGAGGAATGTCGACGGGGCTCAAAAATACAATCTAGTGTGAATCAAATGCAACTTAGTGTGAGCCATGAGAATTTGAGGATGAAAAATAGGATGATGTGGATATACAAGATACCATAATATCTCGATACTCTTATATTTATTAAACAACCAAACAATATTGCATTGTTTCCTAACAATAGAAAATCCTGCTATTAGTTTACCAAAATCTACTCTACTTCAAAACATGAATAAATGAAGTATATTATGTAGTGGGCATAGAAAATGAAATATTCACATTAACATAATTAATAGAAACATTATAAAGGAAAATAAGTATATCACTTCAATTTCTTTCATGTGATATTTAATCTTGTTTCCTCGGGGGTCCTTCCTTGTTGGAGAGATTACCACCATACACAGTCATTTTGGTCAATTTGGCCTAGTTAAACCATCATCCCAAGTTTTATTGACTTAATTGACACCAAAGGAGCACTGTATCAAATCAGCATGAGCACACCCATGCCTACCTTCAGTCAAGGAGGCCAACTAAGCCATCTCCTTCATTTGGGGAGGCTAATTAGGGCACTTCGGGGGTGATTTCAGTGTCATAAAAGAACTTAATTGATAATTGATGGTTACAATAAGTTAAAGAGAGAAATGAAGGTGCCTCCTTTCATTAAATTTATTATTTAAATAATATTTAATGAACTGGAGTCAACAGGGGTGCCTCCAACCACTTCTGATGGTTACTTAGACTTCAATTAACCTCATCGGGGTTCATTGGAGTTATTGATGCACTACCACTTGTTGGTTGTCATGTAGTGACATGTGCCTGAGATACTTTTAGTTAGAATCAATCATTTATTGCACTCCAACTTCAGTTAGGACTCAATTGAGTCATTTAGGGTTTTGATCAGTGGTTAACTTGAGTGTTCATTGTGGCTTACATTCAGTTAAGCTAGACTCACTCATTCAATTCGAATGACCTCCTTTGGAATTTGAATTATCCTGGAATTCATGCATATAGCATGATAATTGTATTGTATCATCACTCTTTCATTTGATTATACAGAGCTCCTACTTCCATTGCAGCACCATTTTGCCAATCTTACGCATATTTGTCTATATTCTTTGTGAGACTGTGTTTTCAGTTCCTAGACCACTGTGACAAATTAATATGGTATCAGATCTCACAGCGGTACAAAGCTCAGATCTCTCAAAAACAATGTTTTTGACAAATCTTGCATGAAAAATTGAGCAAAAGCTCAAAATTCCAGCACTGCACTAGAAGCCAAGGCTTACCACTTAATACCCCATGTAAGAAAATTATTGATCAAGATTGCTTGATCAACTATGCTGGGTGTGATGAAAGATTAAAATGTGCAGGATGTATGACCTTATGGTGCATCTTTTGTTGTGTTTTGCAGGTTTTTAATAGGTGAAATCATTCTTTCCAGTAGTTTCAGATGGCTTCTTCTATAGAACTCTTGACTTCGTTCAATTTACACTCATGGAAAGGAGACATGGAGATCTAGCTACATGCCAGAGGACTCTATAGGGTCATTATGGAACTGAAGAAGAGCCTGCCTCTGTGAAAAACAAAGCTATATTCTTGAACAACAAAGTTGAAGCATCCAGATTGTTGTGCCTCTCTATTTCCCGGGATCTTCTTTTCCATCTCTCGGTATTGAAGACTCCAAAGGAAATCTGGGACAAATTGGAAACCTTGTATGGAAAATAGAATGATTTGAGAGTATACCAACTTGAGAATGAGTTGATGTCTCTCCATCCTTCCAATTTCGAGACCTTGAATGATTTTTTCACAAAGTTCGAGAACATTATCTTACTGTTGAAGCAATGTAAGGTGGAGAAGGAGGATGATCAGCTCATCCTCGCCATACTCTCAAAACTTGGAGCTGATTATTCGTTGTTTGTATCTACATTCCATGTGGGGAATCTCACAACCCCTGGATGGAAGATTCCTTCACTCAATGCCTTCAGTCACTCCCTAACAAGTGAACATAATAAGCTTGTCTAGATGGGTATCATCTGATCCCCCCGTGATCAAGGCCTCCATGTCTCAAGGCCTAAAGATCTGAAGGGTAAAGGAAAGCAGCAGAAGAACCCAAAAACCAAATTTGAAGCTCCTAAGCCTAAATTTTAAAACCAACAGCATTAATATTCTTTGACTCAACTAAGAACAAAGGAAAAGGGCATCATGGAAAGGAAAAATTCTAGTGTTCATACTAAGGGAAGGGATTCCACCCTGAAAATGCTTGCATGAAAAAGAAACTTGATGAAGCTACCTCTCTATCTTTTGGAGGAGAGATCAGCAAGATCGGGAACCACAGGATGAAAGAGGACATGCCCTCATGGAAAGCACTTCGAAGTCCAAAACACTCTTGATAGATTCTGAAGCTTCGAACCACATGATGGCTGATGAGAGGTAGCAGAAAATGTGTTGGATATGGCAGGCGTCATTGGGGAGGAGGCACCAAAGCTTGGGTAGCTAGAGGGAGGAACCACATGTAGAAATTCAGGCCTGCAGTAGATTAATTTCACCTACAACAATTAACAATTGATCATGCAAATTATCAACAATGGAGACTGAATATGGAGCTGTAACACAAAATTATATTAACTGAGTGTACAATAGACAACCCTGTAATAACATAGGCTACTGAATATATAGAATACATGAGCAAATCGAATGCATGAGGAAGCATCCAAATCTAGCATAAAGCAGTCTTACCCAAAATAGGCAAATCCCCCATAGGTGTAAAAAGCTAATCCCAAATCTATCAAGGACCCCATGAATTAGCAAGGGAACATGGGCAACCTAAAGAGTGGTCAAATGGCAGCTCATACATGCTTTTGCATGGAGGAAAGAGTGGAGGATGAAAGGGGAATAAAACAGGTTCACCTCACCTAGCCTAGCTTTCCTTATGTGCTTTAAAAACTGGAAAAGCAGTCAACAAAGCAGAAAAAGAAGAAGGGCGCCTAGGAGGCCAGGAATAAAGCAGATTTGATTCCCAGGACTTTCCAAAGCGCTCCATGAGTCAATAATGGGAATTTTGACCTCTATGGATAGGCAATTGACAACTTGCACATGGTGGGACTCATGGACTGGGCAAATAAGACAAAATAAATGAAATAATGTCTAAGTGGGTAAATACTATGGGTTGATTATTCTAAAACCCCCCCTTAAGCCTGACTTTATGAGTAATAAATAAAAAATATAGGGCCTAGCAACAAGGCTTAGTCACCCTTTACATACTGCAAGTCCATATGAACCAAGGAAAGAGGCAAACCAACTTGGGAAAATCCTCCCTTAAACATGGACTGTAAAACAAGATTGTAGAATCTTGTCTCCACTCATGCTTTGACAGCATGATCAGCAATCCCCAACAGTGATTTGAGATTGCTGAAGGTCTTCTCACAAAATGATTTTGTGAAGATGTCAGCTACTTGTTCTGAAGATGAACAGAAGAGTAGGTGAATGGTGCCATCATGCACAAGTTCTCTGATGTAGTGCAGGTGAATCTCAATGTGTCTGGTTCTCTGCTTCTGAACTGGATCCTTACATATTCGAATGGTACTCTATTTATCATAGTATATGGTAGTTGAGTACTCAGGTTCGAAACCACACTCTCCAAGTAAACCCTGCAACCATAAACACTGAGTTGCTGCATTGACAACTCCTCTGTACTCAGCTTCTGTAGATGAGAGTGCAATGGCACTCTGTTTCTTGCTTGACCAGCTGATTGTCCCTTCTACAAGCATGAACACATAACCTGAAGTGGACTTCCTGTCAGTGCTATCACCTGCCCAATCACTGTCAGTAAAACCAATTAACTCAAGGTCAGAATTGGCTTTATAGAAAATCCCATCAGTCCTTGTTCCATGAACAAAGCTAAGGATCCTCTTTGCTGCTTTCCAATGGATCTCATGGGGCTGATCCATGAATCTAGAGGCAACACTTACTACATAACAAATATCAGGTCGAGTATGTGTCAAATACAATAAACATCCAATCAACTGTCTATACAAAGTGTTGTTTACCATTGGTGGAGAATCATCTTCCTCCAGCTTCACTCCTGAAAGGAAAGGAGTTTTTATTGCTTTGCAATCTTGCATTCTGAATTTGATCAGCAAATCCAAGGCATATTTGGACTGGTGCACCTTGATTCCAGCTTTGGTTTGAGCAATCTCAAGCCCCAGAAATTGACTTAAGAGCCCCAAATCTGTCATGGAGAAGGCTTGGTTCATAGCTCCTTTTAGAGAAGCAATCTCAGCCTGTGAGCTTCCTGTAATGAGGAGGTCATCAACATATAACACAATGATCATTAATGAACCATTAATTACCTTCAGATAGACATTTGAATCTGATTTGCACCGAACAAAATTCAGAGATAGCAAGAAGCTATCTATCTTGGCATACCAAGCCATGGGGGCTTGCTTTAGCCCATACAATGACTTTCTCAACCTGCAAACAAGAGAATGGTCAGTATCAAAACCTTGGGGATGCTGCATATATATCTCCTCAGTGATATCACCATTCAGAAAGGCACATTTTACATCCATATGATGTACCTCCCATTTCCTTGATGCTGCAATGGCTAGAGCTAGCCTGATTGAATCCATCTTTTCCACTGGGGAAAAAGACTCATTGTAATCAATGCCATGAACCTGTGAGTAGCCTTTAGCTACCAATATAGCCTTGTACTTTAGTGGTGAACCATCAGCAGCAAATTTGTTCTTATAGACCCACTTACACTGTACTAGTTTTCTCCCAGGAGGAAGATCCACTAGCTCCCATGTGTTGCTTTTCTGTAGCGAGTTGAACTCCTCATTCATGGAAGCTTGCCATATTGGATCTCCTACTGCTTATTCATATGTTTGAGGATCAGACTCCACCATCAAATAGCATTTTTCAGCAAAATCAGGATCCTTCATGCACAAAACACTCTCAAATTGAGATCTAGTCCTCCTTGGGTCATTGGGATTCCCAGCTAACTGTCCTGCTGCATGTAGTGTCTTGGCTGCCCATTTAGGCCTTGTGTGGCTGTTTGGGTCTGAAATAAACTCATCTCCATCAGACAAATCAGAATCAGCATGTTCAACAAACTCTTTACTTACTTCTTGAGGTTCAGGTGGTGAAGAGGCTTCACCAATCTCCACTTCTGCAAGGGGTTCTTCTTCAAACTGAACACACCTTTCAATGAAGGCTTTGTTTGTGCTCAAGTTTATCAAATTGTACCCTTTTGAATCTTCAGAGTATCCCACAAAAATACACTCTTGGCTTTGGGGCTGCAAAGCCTTCCTGTTCTCTGTCGGGATTCTAGCCCATGCCTTTGAGCCAAAAATCCTGAAATGGGTCACATCTGGCTTGTGCCCACTCCATGCTTTGAAAAGAGTCATGCCATACAACTGTTTGTGAGGCACCCTATTCTGAATATAGGCTGCACAGTTGATATCTTCGGCCCAGTACTTTGGTGGCAAATTTTTGGCCTCCATCATGCATGTTGCCATCTCGTTCAGTGATCTGTTCTTCCTCTCTGCAACACCATTTTGCTGTGGTGTGTAGGGGATAGAATGCTGCATC
>LPNX010974049.1:440637-469259 GCA_001517045.1 Pseudotsuga menziesii
TTTAGAGATTCCATGAAATCTGCAAGGCTAGGCATATTCCAGGTTTGAGCTGTGAGTTTTGTGGCATAGAAGGTCGAAACAAAGACTGAGTAATCAGGCCCTAGCTTCGAGAGGATGGACAATACGAGCTTCTCATCTTTCTTTTCAATACCACATTGTTTCAGCTGCAAAACTAGTGCTTTGAACTTAGAGAAATATAGCTGCAGGGATTCAAAATTACTGGGACTCAGGGAGATCAGCTCATTTTCGATCCGATGTCCCCTCATCTCATCTGTCTTTCCAAAGAGTTCAGAAATTTTCTCCCATACTTGATCCGGTGAAGTCAATCCATCGAGATGGAAAAGGAGGTCTCGAGAAATACTGAGACATAGGAGGCCATAGGCCTCATCTCTCCGATTGTGCCATTTGATATTCTCTGCAGCAACATTGGGCTCTGATTCTATAGCCATAGTCACCCTGTAGAGGCCTTTCACTCTCAACAAGATCTCCATCTCTGATTTCCATTCAAAAAAGTTGAAGGGAGTGAGGATAGTTTTCTGTGAATCCATAGCTTTAGAAAATATGTCCCGGCTGTCAGTAGAAGGATCCCAGTCTTGATATCGAACCTGCAAAACAATTTTTGGAGGAGAATAACAACCTACAATGGCTCTGATACCATGTAGAAATTCAGGCCTGCAGTAGATTAATTTCACCCACAACAATTAACAATTGATCATGCAAATTATCAACAATGGAGACTGAATATGGAGCTGTAACACAAACTTATATTAACTGAGTGTACAATAGCCAACCCTGTAATAACATAAGCTGCTGAATATATAGAATACATGAGCAAATTGAATGCATGAGGAAGCATCCAAATCTAGCATAAAGCAAGCTTACCCAAAATAGGCAAATCCCTCATAGGTGTAAAAAGCTGATCCCAAATCTATCAAGGACCCCACGAATTAGCAAGGGTGCATGGGCAAGCTAAAGAGTGGTCAAATGGCAGCTCATACATGCTTTTGCATGGAGGAAAGAGTGGAGGATGAAAGGGGAATAAAACAGGCTCACCTCACCTAGTCTAGCTTTCCTTATGTGCTTTAAAAACTGGAAAAGCAGTCAACAAAGCAGAAAAAGCAGAAGGGCGCCTAGGAGGCCAGGAATAAAGTAGATTTGATTGCCAGGACTTTCCAAATCCCTCCATGAGTCAATAATGGGAAGTTTTACCTCTATGGATAGGCAATTGACAACTTGCACATGGTGGGACTCATGGACTAGGCAAATAAGACAAAATAAATGAAATAATGTCTAAGTGGGTAAATGCTATGGGTTGATTATTCTAACACCGCAGAAGGTCCAGGAGCTTGGGGAGATGGAGGGAGGGTTAGGAGCAAGTCCAGCTGGAGAGCATGGTCAAAACCCTAGCATAGGGAGTCACACATAGCTTGATGATGTATATTATGACATATATACACTCTTAACTTCAAATTCTAATGAATGACTAAGAGGAATGTCGACGGGGCTCAAAAATACAATCTAGTGTGAATCAAATACAATTTAGTGTGAGCCATGAGAATTTGAGGATGAAAAATAGGATGATGTGGATATACAAGATACCATAATATCTCGATACTCTTATATTTAGTAAACAACCAACCAATATTCCATTATTTCCTAACAATAGAAAATCCTGCTATTAGTTTACCAAAATCTACTCTACTTCAAAACATGAATAAATGAAGTATATTATGTAGTGGGCATAGAAAATGAAATATTCACATTAACATAATTAATAGAAACATTATAAAGGAATATAAGTATATCACCTCAATTTATTTCATGTGCTATTTAATCTTGTTTCCTCGGGGGTCCTTCCTTGTTGGAGAGATTACCACCATACACAGTCATTTTTGTCAATTTGGCCTAGTTAAACCACTATCCCAAGTTTTATTGACTTAATTGAAACCAAAGGAGCATTGTATCAAATCAGCACGAGCACACCCATGCCTAGCTTCAGTCAAGGAGGCCAACTAAGCCATCTCCTTCATTTGGGGAGGCTAATTAGGGCACTCCGGGGGTGATTTCAGTGTCATAAAAGCACTTAATTGATCATTGATGGTTACAATAAGTTAAAGAGAGAAATGAAGGTGCCTCCTTTCATTAAATTGATTATTTAAATAATATTTAATGAACTGGAGTCAACAGGGGTGCCTCCAACCACTTCTGATGGTTAGTTAGACTTCAATTAACCTCATCGGGGTTCATTGGAGTTATTGATGCACTACCACTTGTTGGTTGTCATGTAGTGACATGTGCCTGAGATACTTTTAGTTAGAATCAATCATTTATTGCACTCCAACTTCAATTAGGACTCAATTGAGTCATTTAGGGTTTTGATCAGTGGTTAACTTGAGTGTTCCTTGTGGCTTACATTTAGTTAAGCTAGACTCACTCATTCAATTCGAATGACCTCCTTGGGAATTTGAATTATCCTGGAATTCATGCATCTAGCATGATCATTGTATTGTATCATCACTCTTTCATTTGATTATACAGAGCTCCTACTTCCATTGCAGTACCATTTTGCCAATTTTACGCATATTTGTCTAAATTCTTTGTGAGACTGTGTTTTTAGTTCCTAGACCACTATGACAAATTAATATGGTATCAGATCTCATGGCTGGACAAAGTTCAGATCTCTCAAAAACAATTTTTTTGACAAATCTTGCATGAAAAATTGAGCAAAAGCTCAAAATTCCAGCACTGCACCAGAAGCCAAGGCTTACGACTTAATACCCCAAGTAAGAAAATTGTTGATCAAGATTGCTTGATCAACTGTGCTGGGTGTGATGAAAGCCTAAAATGTGCAGGATGTATGACCTTATGGTGCGTCTTTTGTTGTGTTTTGCAGGTTTTTAATAGGTGAAAGCATTCTTTCCAGTAGTTTCAGATGGCTTCTTCTGTACAACTCTTGACTTCGTTCAATTTACACTCATGGAAAGGAGACATGGAGATTTAGCTACATGCTAGAGGACTCTATAGGGTCACTATGGAACTGAAGAAGAGCCTGCCTCTATGACAAAAAAAGCTATATTCTTGAACAACAAAGTTGAAGCATCCAGATTGTTCTGCCTCTCTTTTTCCCAGGATCTTCTTTTCCATCTCTCGGTATTGAAGACTCCAAAGGAAATTTGGGACAAATTGGAAACCCTGTATGGAAAATAGAATGATTTGAGAGTATACCAACTTGAGAATGAGTTGATGTCTCTCCATCCTTCCAATTTCGAGACCTTGAATGATTTTTTCACAAAGTTCAAGCACATTATCTTACTGTTGAAGCAATGTAAGGTGGAGAAGGAGGATGATCAGCTCATCCTCGCCATACTCTCAAAACTTGGAGCTGATTATTCGGTGTTTTTATCTACATTCCATGTGGGGAAGCTCACAACCCCTGGATGGAAGATTCCTTCACTCAATGCCTTCAGTGAGTCCCTATCAAGTGAATATAATAAGCTTGTCTAGATGGGTATCATCAGATCCCCCAGTGATAAAGGCCTCCATGTCTCAGGGCCTAGAGATCTGAAGCGTAAAGGAAAGCAGCAGAAGAACCCAAAAACCAAATTTGAAGCTCCTAAGCCTAAATTAGTTGAAAACCAACAGCATTAAGAGTCTTTGACTCAAAGAAGAACAAAGGAAAAGGGCATCATGGAAAGGAAAAAGTCTAGTGTTCATACTATGGGAAGGGATTCCACCCTGGACATGCTTCATTAGAGGAAATTTCAACTCAAAATGGGCCTTTTAACTTTTATTCAAATTCCATGTCATCAAGTGTTAGCCAATGAAATTGCTTTAAATTTGGAATACCGTATAGGTCTTAAACACTTTTTTAATATAAATTTGGGGATAGGTATCATAAAAAAAACTACTTTTTTTGTTTGTATTTTTGACATATCTCCCCGTGTTTTTAATCAAATTTCGATCGGGAGAGCTCATTGGATGCGGAATTAAATTCTGCATCCAACGAGTACCCACTCAGCATACTTTTGACAGACCCCGCTACCCCAAAAACAAGAAATACCTGAAAAAATGGAATGATGACATCATCATTCCATTTTTTCAGGTATTTCTTGTTTTTGGGGTAGCATGGCCCGTCAAAAGTATGCCGAGTGGGTACTCGTTGGATGCAGAATTTAATTCCGCATCCAACGAGCTCTCTCGATCAAAATTTGAGTAAAAACACGGGGAGATATGTCAAAAATACAAACAAAAAAGTAGTTTTTTTCTTTTCTTCCTCCAAAATTAATAAATATTATTTTATTATTTTAACTATTATTTTATTAGTTCATTTTAGGAGGCCCATTTTGAGTTGAAATTTCCTCTAATGGCATGAAAATAAAACTTGATGAAGCTACCTCTCTACCTTTTGGAGGAGAGATCAGCAAGATCGGGAACCACAGGATGAAAGAGGACATGCCCTCATGGCAACCACTTAGAAGTCCAAAACACTCTTGATAGATTCTGGAACTTCGAACCGCATGATGGCTGATGAGAGGTAGCAGAAAATGCGTTGGATATGGCAGGCGTCATTGGGGAGGAGGCACCAAAGCTTGGGTAGCTAGAGGGAGGAACCACAGAAGGTCCAGGAGCTTGGGGAGCTGGAGGGAGGATCAGGAGCAGGTCCAACAGGAGACCATGGTCAAAACCTAGCAGAGGGGGTCACACGTAGCTTGATGATGTATATTATGACATATATACACTCTTAACTTCAAATTCTAATGAATGACTAAGAGGAATGTCGACGGGGCTCAAAAATACAATCTAGTGTGAATCAAATACAATTTAGTGTGAGCCATGAGAATTTGAGGATGAAAAATAGGATGATGTGGATATACAAGATACCATAATATCTCGATACTCTTATATTTAGTAAACAACCAAACAATATTCCATTATTTCCTAACAATAGAAAATCCTGCTATTAGTTTACCAAAATCTACTCTACTTCAAAACATGAATAAATGAAGTATATTATGTAGTAGGCATAGAAAATGAAATATTCACATTAACATAATTAATAGAAACATTATAAAGGAATATAAGTATATCACCTCAATTTATTTCATCTGGTATTTAATCTTGTTTCCTCGGGGGTCCTTCCTTGTTGGAGAGATTACCACCATACACAGTCATTTTGGTCAATTTGGCCTAGTTAAACCACTATACCAAGTTTTATTGACTTAATTGACACCAAAGGAGCACTGTATCAAATTAGCATGAGCACACCCATGCCTACCTTCAGTCAAGGAGGCCAACTAAGCCATCTCCTTCATTTTGGGAGGCTAACTAGAGCACTCCGGGGGTGATTTCAGTGTCATAAAAGCACTTAATTGATAATTGATGGTTACAATAAGCTAAATAGAGAAATGAAGGTGCCTCATTTCATTAAATTGATTATTTAAATAATATTTAATGAACTGGAGTCAATAGGGGCGCCTCCAACCACTTCCGATCATCAATTAGACTTCAATTAACCTCATCGGGGTTCATTGGAGTTATTGATGCACTACCACTTGTTGGTTGTCATGTAGTGACATGTTCCTGAGATAATTTTAGTTAGAATCAATCATTTATTGCACTCCAACTTCAGTTAGGACTCAATTGAGTCATTTAGGGTTTTGATCAGTGGTTAACTTGAGTGTTCATTGTGGCTTACATTCAGTTAAGCTAGACTCACTCATTCAATTCGAATGACCTCCTTGGGAATTTGAATTATCCTAGAATTCATGCATCTAGCATGATCATTGTATTGTATCATCACTCTTTCATTTGATTATACAGAGCTCCTACTTCCATTGCAGCACCATTTTGCCAATTTTATGCATATTTGTCTATATTCTTTGTGAGACTGTGTTTTCAGTTCCTAGACCACTGTGATAAATTAATATGGTATTAGATCTCATGGCGGGACAAAGCTCAGATCTCTCAAAAACAATGTTTTTGACAAATCTTGCATGAAAAATTGAGCAAAAGCTCAAAATTCCAGCACTGCACCAGAAGCCAAGGCTTACCACTTAATACCTCAAGTAAGAAAATTGTTGATCAAGATTGCTTGATCAATTGTGCTGGGTGTGATGAAAGCCTAAAATGTGCAGGATGTATGACCTTATGGTGCATCTTTTGTTGTGTTTTGCAGGTTTTTAATAGGTGAAAGCATTCTTTCCAGTAGTTTCAGATGGCTTCTTCTGTAGAACTCTTGACTTCATTCAATTTACACTCATGGAAAGGAGACATGGAGATCTAGCTACATGCTAGAGGACTCTATAGGGTCACTATGGAACTGAAGAAGAGCCTGCCTCTGTGACAAACAAAGCTATATTCTTGAACAACAAATTTGAAGCATCCAGATTGTTGTGCCTCTCTATTTCCCTGGATCTTCTTTTCCATCTCTCGGTATTGAAGACTCCAAAGGAAATCTGGTACAAATTGGAAACCCTGTATGGAAAATAGAATGATTTGAGAGTATACCAACTTGAGAATGAGTTGATGTCTCTCCATCCTTCCAATTTAGAGACCTTGAATGATTTTTTCACAAAGTTCAAGCACATTATCTTACTGTTGAAGCAATGTAAGGTGGAGAAGGAGGATGATCAGCTCATCCTCACCATACTCTCAAAACTTGGAGCTGATTATTCGGTGTTTGTATCTACATTCCATGTGGGGAAGCTCACAACCCCTGGATGGAAGATTCCTTCACTCAATGCCTTCAGTAACTCCCTAACAAGTGAACATAATAAGCTTGTCTATATGGGTATCATCAGATCCCCCCATGATCAAGGCCTCCATGTCTCAGGGCCTAAAGATCTGAAGGGTAAAGGAAAGCAGCAGAAGAACCCAAAAACCAAATTTGAAGCTCCTAAGCCTAAAGTTGAAAACCAACAGCATTAGGAGTCTTTGACTCAAAGAAGAACAAAGGAAAAGGGCATCATGGAAAGGAAAAAGTCTAGTGTTCATACTACGGGAAGGGATTCCACCCTGAACATGCTTGCATGAAAAAGAAACTTGATGAAGCTACCTCTCTACCTTTTGGAGGAGAGATCAGGAAGATCGGGAACCACAGGATGAAAGAGGACATGCGCTCATGGAAAGCACTTCGAAGTCCAAAACACTCTTGATAGACTCTGGAGCTTCAAACCACATGATGGCTGTTAAAAGCGCACCTCCCATGGACTGCACTATTTATCAACAGTTGATTGGTATATTGTTATACTTGACTCATTCTTGGCCTGATATATGTTATGACATGAATGCTATATCAATATACATTCAGCATCCCCATGATCTTCATTGGAATGGAACCAAGAGGATCCTCCAGTATATCCAGGGAACCAAGACCTACGACATTCACTATGCTGTAGGCTCTGAGCTAGAGCTTGTTGGATACACAGATTCTGATTGGGAGGGTGATTCTATTGATTGGAAGTATACTTCTGGATATGTATTCATGTTTTATGGTGGCCCCATTTTCTGGTATAGAAAAAAGAAGGCCTCCATAGCATTGTCTTCAACAGAGGTCGAGTACCGAGGAGCGATGAATGCTTACATCCAAGCTATTTGGTTACAAGGAATTATTTTAGATTTTGATATTGGTAGTACTTTGTCCACTGTCCTCTTTTGTGACAATAAAAGTTCTATCAAGATATCCACAGATACAGTTACCAGGCAGAGGACCAAGCATGTAGAGATACACATGCATTATATCAGGGAGCTAGTGCATGATAGGACCATCATTCTGCAATATTTCCCAACTGATGAGTATATTGCAGACATCTTCACCAAGATATTTTCAGAAAATAAGTTCACTTAGCTCCATTCACTATTGGGGGTGAGTTCATCAGGGTGAGCCAACTACTTTTAGTGTTCATCTTAAGGGGGGGGTTTCCCATTGGGTTTTCCCTTTTTTCCTCACTTTGTTTGTTTTGAGCATTGTTTGAGTTTTAGTATTGTATAGAGTGACCTATGGCCTTTGTTTCCAGGGCCCTAGAATTCTTATGCACTTTATGTTTTCTACTTCTCCTGAGTATAGCTTAAGGGGGGGTGTTGGAGACATTTACCACCATACACACTCATTTTGATCAATTTGTCCTAGTTAAACCACTATCCTAAGTTTTATTGACTTAATTGACATCATAGGAGCACTGTATGACATTAGCATGAGCACACCCACACCTACCTTCAGTCAAGGAGGCCAACTAAGCCTTCTCCTTCATTTGGGGAGGCTAATTGGAGCACTCCGAGGGTGATATGAGTGTCATAAAAGCACTTAATTTATAACTGATGGTTACAATCAATTAAACAGAGAAGTGAAGGCACCTCCTTTCATTAAATTTAATATTTAATTAATATTTAATGAACTGGAGTCAACAGGGGCACCTCCAACCACTTATGATGGTCAGTTAGACTTCATTTAACCTCATCGGGGTTCATTGGAGTTATTGATGCACTACCACTTGTTGGTTGTCTTGCAGTGACATGTGTCTGAGCTACTTTCAGTTAGAATCAGTCATTTATTGCACACTGACTTAAATTGGGGCTCAGTTAAGTCAATTAGGGTTTTGATCAGTGGTTAACTTGAGTGTTCACTGTGGCTTACATTTAGTTAAGCTAGACTTACTCATTCAATTTGAATGAGCTCCTTGGGAATTCAAATTGTCTTGAAATTCATGCATCTAGCATGATCATTGTATTGTATCATCATTCTTTCATTTGATTATATAGAGATGCTACTTCCATTGCAGAACCATTTTGCCAATTTTATGCATATTTGTCTATATTCTTTGTGATACTGTGTTTTCAGTTCCTAGACCAATGTGACAAATTAATATTCCTCACTTTGGACTTACTTCAATCCAATAACATTATTATAGTTATTCTTTATTGAATTTTCATTCCAGTAGCATGACCATGATATGATGATGATATTAAGACAACGGTTTGGTAGCATAATAGTATGATACAAGCCGATGGGTTAGATTGAGTGGTTGAGCACTATAAATTGCAAGCAATAGGTCATAGAGTCAAGTCCCTAGGCTAGTTACCTCTATGAATATTTTAGACCTCACTCAATGTCCATGTTGGGTTAGGGCACAAAAATAAAGAGCTAGATGAGAATCAATATGGTCCATAGCAATTAGATGATATGGAGTTAGAATAATAGGAAGACAAAGATAAGTATAATACCACTTTAGTAGGATGGTGTATAAAGAATAATATAAAAAAATTTCAGCACCATATCATATTGTTACAGTCACTTGAATGTCATTAAGCTCACTCACTAATGTGGTCAATGTCAAGTATATTTCATTAGAGTCATTTACATGATATTAGTATGTCACTCATATGTCATTACAGACATTTAAGTGCCATTAGGATCAATCAGTATCCAAAAGTATTATCAAATGCATCATCATCGTGGACATTAACATTGTTGTCATCATCATCATCAATTTCATATGCTATATCAACATAATTTTCATCATCATCCTCATTTTCATTATCATCGTCATTGTGATTATTGTCACTCACATTTTATTAGTGTTCATAATCAGTTATCACCATTAGGATTCATGTCATGTAATTGTTAGGGTCATTTAGATTTCGTTAATTTCATTTTGATGATAATCGGGTCGTTTAGATGTCAATACATACATTTAGGTGCCATTAGGATCAATTAGGATACAAAAGTGTTACCACAATCATCATCATCGTTGACATTTCCATCATTGCCATCATCATACAATAAATAAGCGCCATCCTCGTCATCATAGTCATCATCAACATCAACAAGTATGTCATCACCATCATCAATATAATTGTGATAATAATGAGCAAGGAACCCTAATACCTTACAAGAATGAATGATATAGTCTTATAATTATCAAATCATATCCATAATATCCATCATAATTATCGTAATGCATCATCATCATGTTGTTAGGGTTAATTAGATCCCATTAGGGTCTATCAATTGTTGTTGGGGACACTCAAATGTAATTAGTGAAATTTAGGTGACATTAAGGTAATTTAACCCTCACTAGGACCAATCAATATCCAAAACTACCATGATTATGATAATTTAGGTGCCACTACGATAAATCAAGAACCATAAGTACTATCACATGAATCATGATCATTGACATTAATTTTGTCTCCATCATTACCATGATCATTAGAAACATACATGGGTACATCAATTTCATCATCATCATCATTGGAATCATCATATATCATCATAATCATATTCATTGATATCAACCTCATTGTTATCATCATAATGATCATCCTCAATATCCTTGCCATCATCCATGATCAACATGATCATCCTCGTTCTTTCACAGTGAGTCAAGTTCCATTCGGATAACATAAATGTTATTAGGAACAATTGGATGCAATTAGAGTCATATAAGGCTATTATGGTCATTTTGATGGAATTAAGGTGAATTATGTTTCCATTAATACCATTCAATATCAAATAGTGATATAATCACCTACATCATCATCATTATTGACATTCACATCATCATTGTCATCAACATCGTATTAAATATTGTAGAAATAATAACTGGCATATTTTTCAAGGTCTCTTAGTTTACAAAATGACCATTTATGTGCTACTTATGTCAACATTCCTGACAATATCCCTCACACAACATTGGAGTTTTATTGCCACTTTTTATAACGTATTTCCTTTCGAACTTCCTAGTGCTTTTTTTGTTGCTATGCCTAGATCTATACCTAGTGCTATGCTTGGAACTTTTCTTCGGGAAATTGCTAGCACAATACCTTTCAAAATTCCTCTTGCAATTCTTGATTCTATGTCTAGATATATACTTGGTTCTATGCCTAATGTAATTCCTAGCACAACTCCTTATGTAACTCCTGGTTGTTGGTTGTGGATCCTGATCTTCCAGATTCAAAGATGTTATTATTAAGTTGTGTTGTACCCCAATTTTACTGTACACTCGGCCCATATAGGGGTGCGGGGGGTAGTGGGGGTTCAGGGACAAAGCCCCCAAAATAATTTTTTGGGTTGTTTGTTGGACAATAGTTTGCGGACCCATGGTATTGGGTGATCCGTAGTATTTTCCCAGGGTAATTCCCCTATAAAAGGAAAGCATTGTAATATGGTTGTGTATTGTATTGTAGAATTGAAAAAAATATTTGTAATTGTGTGAGAGAGACTGCGAGAGAGTTGAGAGGAAGTGCAATGAGGATGTTATAGGTTGTATCCCTTCATTTTTGTTGGATGGTATAATAATAAGGACTGGCAATTTCTGTGTGGATGTAGCCCATCTTGGGTGAACCACATTATATATATGTCTCTCTTTCTCTGCGATCCTATTTTTATAAAACTTGTTATTTTTCATAGAAAAAATTGCTAATCGTGGAGCTATATCTGATGGTATGTTAGATGTTTTCAAGCACAATTCCTAGATCTAAACCTGGTGCAATTCCTAGTGCAGTTCCTTTTGAAAATTTTGGCGCTATTCCAAGCGTTATTCCTAGTGCTATATTGAATGTTTTCAATGTGCAATTCCTTTCTCCATACCTAGCTTTGTATTTGGTGTTATGTTAGATGTTGTCCCTGGTGATATTCATGGTGCAATTCATGTCTCTATACATGGATCTATGCTTAGTAATATTTTGGATGTTATTTTGGAGGGTATTCTAGGTGTTATGTAGTATGGTACTATGGATGCTAATTGGGACACTAATTAGCATCCAAAATAATGTCAAATTTAAAGAAGGGACACCAATAACACCATTAATAATGCCATCCCATGGAAAACCACCCACTTTGTCCAAAATAGGATGAAAATTACACTAAAAGCATGGGGTCTTCACTTAGTGAAAACATGTCATAGCGTCTTCATTCATGGTATATTAAAGAATACCCCTAATTTCATTGCATATTGATAATTACTTAGAAAAATACTTTTGTTGAGCTCCCCTCCCAATACATATTTCCAATTAAAAAACCCATATTTTTACAATAGATTCCATATTTTTACTAGAAACCCCTTTTTATACCCTCCATACCCTATTCCCCTCCCACGAATACCTACAATATATTGACCCTATTTTTCATAGTTAAACTCCCCCCTTTATGAATGAACGTGATAAGATATTGCTCAACCATGTGGATCCCCCATGACTAAAAGTGATAGTCAACACTTAAAATGGAGCTAAAATAGATGCTAATCACATGGTTTTGTTGTAGTGATGCCATTAATGTCACTTAAATGTTTTTGACGACAAATAAATGTCATTAGATTCATTTAGGTGATATTAATATGTCTCTCATATGTCATTATGAACATTTAAGTGCCATTAGGATCAATCAATATATATAAGTATTATCACATGCATCATCATCGTGTACATCAATGTTTTCATCATCATCATCATCAATGCCATATGGTACATCAACATCACCTCCATTATCATCCTCATTGTCTTCATAATCCTTAGCATTAAGTACATCATCAACAAAATAATCGTCATCATAGTCATTATGGTCACTCATATGGCATTAGTGTTCTTAATCGCTCATTTCCATTAGGATTCATGTCATGTAATTGTTAAGGTCATTTATATGTCATTACAGTCATTTCCATGATAATAGGGTTTTTTAGATGTCGTTACAAACATTTAGGTTCCATTAGAATAAATTAGTATCCACAAGTGCTACCACATGCATAATCATCGTTGACATTGACATCGTCATCATCATCATATAGTAAATCAAGATCATTGTCATCATCGTAGTCATCATCATCATAATCAATATAATTGTGATAATAATGAGCAACGAAACCTACTACATTACAAGAATGGATGATATAGTATTATATTTATCTAATCATATCCATACGTTCTATCATAATTATCGTAATGCATCATCATCATGTTGTTATGTCTAATCAAATTCCATTAGGGGCTATCAAATGTTGTTCGGGACACTCAAATGCCATTAGAGAAATTTAGGTGACATTAAGGTAATTTACCCCTTATTATAATTAATCAAGGTCCAAAAGTTCCATGATTATGATAAATTAGGTTCCACTCTAATAAATCAATATCCAGAAGTACTATCACATCAATCATGACATTGACATTGACATCATCGCCATCATAACCATGATCATTAGAAACATACATGAGTACACCAACTTCAACATCATTGGCATCGTCATATATCATCATAATCATATTCATTCATCTCAACCTCGTTGTTATAGTCATAGTCATCATCATCAATATATTTTCCATCATCCATCATCAACATGATCATCCCCATGATTTTACGGTGAGTCCAGTTGCATTAGGGTCACTCAAATATTGTTAAGTACAATCACATTCCATTAGGGCCATTTAGGCACAATTATGGCTAGTTCAATGTATTAGGGTGAATTATGTTTCCATTAGGGCCAATCAATATGAAATAGTTCTATGATCACCTGCATCATCATTATTGACATTCAGATATCATTGTTGTCATTAACATCCTACAAAATATTGTATAAATCATCATTTCCATATTTATAATTGTCAAGATGTATCATCATCAACAACAACATGTTTTTAATTAGGCTCTAATGTTGTTAGGGACTGTAGGGTTCCTGGAACTATTTGTGACGCAAGATGGATTTTTCCTAACACTTTTTCTAGCACAATTCCTTTCAAACTTCCTAGTGCAATTATTAGGGATATGTCTAGCTCTATACCTGGTGCTATGCTTGGCCCTTTCCCTGGACCAATTCTTGCTGCAATACCTTTCGAAATTCGTGTTGCAATTCCTAGTGCTATGTCTGGATCTATACTTGGAACTATGTCTAGTGCAATTCCTAGCACAATTCCTTCTGTAATTAATGGATATTTTCCTAGCACAAATTTTGGTGTTGATCCTACTGCTATATCTAATGCTATGTCAGACATTTTTTTTAGCACAATTCTTGGTTGTAAACCTGGTACAATTCCTTTCAAATTTTATGGTCTATTCTAGGTGTTGTACCTAGCTCTATAATAATTGGTTCTATGTTGGATTTTTTCCAGGTGCAATTATTGACTCTATTCCTATATTTATACTTGGCACTATGCTTGGCCCTTTTCCTAGTGAAATTCCTGGCATAATATATTCTAAAATTCCTATCGCAATTACTTGTGCTATGTCTAGCTCTACACGTAATACTATGTCTGGTGCAATTCCTAGCATAATTCCTTCTGAAATTCTTGGATATTTTCCTAGAACAAATTTTGGTGCTAATGTTGGAACTATATCTAATGTTATGTTGGATGTTTTCCGAACACAATTCCTATCTCTAAACCTAGTGCAGTTCCTAATGTGGTTCCTTTTGAAATTTTACATTTTATTCTAAGTTCTATACCTGGATCTATACCTAGAGCAATGTTCGATGTTTTCTTGGGGAAATTCCTGGCTCTATACGTGGCACTATGTTGAACTTTTTTCCTAGATAAATTCATTGCACAATTCCTGGTGCTAACCCTAGCTCAATATATGGTGTTATGCTTTACGTTATTCTAAACGGTTTCTTGGAAGTTATTTTTGGCATTATATGGGACGTATTTTTGGACATTAATTGGGACGCTAATAGGGACACTAATTAGGATGCTAATTAGTGTCCAAAATAGTGCCTCGATTTAAAAAGGGATGCAAATAATGCCATTAAAAGTGCCATCCTATGGAAAAGCATCCATTTTGTCCACAAAATGATGAAAAATACACTAAAAGTGATAGTGGATGCTAAAAGGGAATTTAAATGAGTTACTAATCATAGGGTTTTGTTGTAGTGTAAGGGATATTTTTGGCTTCCCTTTGAATCTTGCACCTCCTAGGTGACATTACATGTATTTGCTTCACCATTGGGAAATCTAAAGAAGTTCATGCATTTCCTCTTTGTTATGGTTTGCTATCTATTTTATTTTGTGTTTCAATTTATTTTATTTTTATCTTGCTTTGTTACTAACAATGTGTTATATTTTTATCATTTAATCAATATTATCTTAGGATCTTATATGAGAGAATAACATGCACAACAATCAAACAAAAGAGACAAGAGACACAAATATTTTCCTCGAGGAAACCATAAAGGAGAAAGCCCTGCAACTTCCTTAGAGATAGAATGAGCACCAATGGCAGTAGTAAAATCCAAAGACAGAAAATATGATCTCCAATAGCAATTCTCTCTCTCACTTGTGTGAGCAAATACTCTCTCACTCATGTGCCCTAGTTGAGTGAGTGTGTGTGACAAATAGAGAATCTCACTCTCTATTTATACTAGTTTCTGACTTTTACAATTACTTACCAGGGTTTAAATCTCCAGGAGAGTCTAATAATCCTAGTGCCCCTCAACTGTGGGGACTTTTCCCTCCGATCAACAAGGAGGGTTAAACTTAAATCAATTGTGGGGACTATTTCCCTGACTTACAATGGAGGGTTAACCTCAATGAATTTACATGACTTTATTATATTAATGAGTCTCTTGATAGGAACATTGGGGTATAATGAAATACAGATGATTCTCCTGATAGGAACAATGGGGTAAAATATAAGTTATACAAGTGAATACATTCCAAAGTTACAAATACATCAACACTCCTTCTTAACTATGAAGGTATTCTCTTGACACAATTCATCAGCACATGTCTTCTTTTCTAGATCAAGTCGGGATCATCATCAAAGCTGGATCATCGTTGAAAATGGATCATCACTGGATCGTCATCAAAATTGGATCATCACTAGATTATCATCAAATTTGTATCATCATCGAAACTGGATCATCACTAGATTATCATCAAAGCTGGATCATCACTGGATCATCATCATCACTACTTTCTCCATCTTGATCAACTGGTGCTATCTCTCAATTATTCTTGTCATAGGAAGTTCTATAGAGCTAGCCCTTTTTCATGCGAGTTGTAGGCCTAGCCTCTAGGTAGGTCTTCATCTTCTTCAACACTTATATTTGACGCTTTTAGAAAGGCCCTCCCAGCACTTACATTTGACCATGAGAGGAACACATCCATTGTCATGTCAAAAAGGCATGCCCAACACTGACATATGACCATGGGAGGAACAAATCCACCAACATGCCAGAAAGGCCTAGAACTCACATCCACTGGCAAGATAGGACACATCATCTATCATCCAAGGAAAGGCTTGGCACTTACAACTATTGGCATAGCAGGACACCCCATCTACTATCTAGAGAAAGGCACAACACTTATATCTGACCCAGTCAGAAAGGCTCAGCACTTGCATCCTTTGGAATAGTAGGACACACCATCTACTATCCAATGAAGGGCTCAACACTTATATCCAATGGCATGGTAGGACACACAATGACCATCTAGAGAAAGGATCTGCACTTACATCCGTCGACATGATAGGACACACCATCTATCATCTGGGGAAAGGATCTACACTTATATCCGAACATGGGAGGACCTTCCTACCACCATGTCAAAAGGGCTTTGCACTTACATCTGAAGCAGTTAGAAAGGCTCTGCACTTATATCTGATCATGTGGGATCCAATCCTACAGTCATATTAGAATGGCTCTACACTTATATCTGATTAGGTGGAGCTAATCCCACAGTCATATCAGAATGGGTTTGTACTTATATCTGATCATGTGGGATCCAATCCCACAGTCATATTAGAATGGTCATACACTTACATCTGACCATGGAAGGAACCTATCCTATCACCATGTCAGAAGGGATCGATGCTTACATCTGACCATGGGAGGCCTGGCCTGCCACCATGTCGAAAGGGATCACAGAATCATCACGTCCCCTTTGAAGGAACCTCGATCTGGAGAAAACCAAGCTTCTCCCTGAAGTACTCAAACTTCACTTTGGCCATTTATAGCATAGAATCACATCAGGGATGATTACGTCTTAGGATAACCTGCGAGCTTTGCTAGGACCGATTACATCCAAGGACAACCTACAGGACCGTTTATGTCTGAGCAACCTATGAGCTTCACCAGGATTTTATGCTCAGACAACCTATCTTACCAGCTATGCTAGAACTCCCTCTTTTGAGAGATCTCAATCTGGATCACATACTGGAGCTTCACTAATCCTCTCTGCATCATACAGAATTGCATGTCAGATCAATCAAATCAAATAGTAGTTTTCAAAAGAAACACACTACCTCCCAAATAGCCTAGAAAGTGGCAACATATTTTTCCTTGGTTGTTCTCAATGCCATGCAAGGCTGCTTTATGCTAAGCCAATATATCACACGTGATCTCATATTAAAGTAGCACCCCAAAGTGCTCTTCCTATCAATGGCACTGCCCAATCCGAATCCACATAACCCTCCAAGTTAATCTTCTGATTCACCTCATACTTGAGCCCATAACCCATTGTACCCTTTAGGTACCTCAGATAATGCTTTGTAGCAATCAGGTGAACATATCTCAATGTGTTCACAGCAAAGAAAATATCTGGTCTCATATATGTTGGGTACATCAATGAACAAATCCTCTGACGATACATCGTAGCTTCAACTAACTCTAATGAAGCATCACTCACTAGCTTCAGTTTCGATGCCATAGGTGTGTTCATGGCCTTGCATTCCATCATCCTGAACCTCTTCAGGATATCTACTACATACTTACCTTGACCCAGGAAGATTTCATCTAGATCCTATCGCACCTACATTCCTGGAAAGCTTCCTCTTCTTGCAACTTTCATGAGTTCCTCTTTTCATGTCAGGAACAATTCATCGACATATAACAGGAGCATCACTGGTATTCCACCTTCAACCTTGAAGCAAAGGTTTGAATATGATTTACTCTTAGTAAATACTAGAGCCATCAATAATCTATCCATCCTATCATACCATGTCAAACCAAGATCCTCTATCTTGAACCTTTTCAAAAGTTCTTCTCACACCCATCTTTGAGCTTGTCATTCTCTATAGGATTTCATCTTCAACCTTGTACTAAAGCTTAAGATATTCATCACTCTAGGTGATATTTAAGCTCCTCATGTATGTGTTATCATATGGGTGTATTCTGAGCTCGTACAAGGCCTTCTTTCATTTGAACACATGATTCTTCCTGTCATGTGTCTTAACTTCTAGTGGCTGCAAATGTCTCTTCCTAGTCTATTCCTTATTTCTGTGAGAAGCTTCGTGCTACGAATCTTGCCTTGTATCCCACAATGTTTCCATCTACTACATGTTGGATCATGTAGATCCATATGGAAGACATTATGGACTTCCCTTTAAGTCTTGATACTGCATCCTAGACATCATTCTTCTTGAACTAGTATTCTCCTTCCCTTTCTTCCTCACTACTTCTTTATGTCTGGAAGGCTCTGCATCAATTATGTCGCTCAACAATGTCACATAACTAGAGTGTCTCTAAGGCCTCTTTCTTTATTTTAAATTATCTTCATATTATTCTTCACCTTGGATTCTTTATTGAACCATTGTCACTTGTTCTTTAGAACAAGTCTCATCCTTGTTTTCTTGTAGGTGATTGTGCATGATCTTTCCTACAAGTCAAATGCATTTGTATGGCTAGAAACATTTCATAAGGCATATTCATAATGGAAAATTCTGATGCATAAATATATAATCATGCAACTATTTTTGCCAATACAACATTCATCCATATCTCAAGGAAACTTTCTAGATGCCTTCCATCTCTACCATGACATCATTGAGATTATGCACTAATCCAATTAGTCAGCAAAGAGGTTTCATTCTAGATAAGTAGCAATGGAGAGTTGTATAGCACCATGAACTACTTACCCATCACATGCACATTAGTAGTATAATGTCATTAATGCAAACATTTTATCATGCCTAACACATCAACTGAATATAAACAATTTCATAACAAAACAATATCATGAAATGACAATTGAATATTTATCTTGATTTGTTTCATGGGTAGACTCCTTCTTTCAGCTTCATCATCTTCATCATTCATAACAACACCATTTCTTATCTAAATTCTAAGCTGGATAAGAGGTTCTTCAAGAATTGAGTCCTTCATATTCCTCATCACTTGAGGGATGTGCTTTAAATTGTGAGCGCTTGATCTTCAGTTGCTCCCATCTTCTCTTCTCTTATTATGAGTCGAGCTTCTTCTTGTGTGTTCTCTTCCTAGAGTCTGCTGAAAGTAATCACTTCCTTATGGCACACATTCCTTGAATGAATGAATCCCATGATCCTGGGAGGTTATTTAAGGTGGTTATCACAACATCTGCATTCTCTACTTCTTCATCCACTGCTTCAAGTTGTTCTTTGATTTCATAGACCCTTGTAAAGTATGATTGTATGGTCTCTACATCTGGATATTCACATTCTTCAACTGGTTTCTTAAAGTCATCTTTCAATTTATGTTTTTCCCTTAAAATAGCTTGGTTAAGGAATGAAAACACATATTTATGTGTCTTTAGGGAAGACACTTATGGTATAAGGTGATCCTTGATTGAATAAATAATTATCTTCTTATCCTTGAACAAGTTCTTTTTGTGTAAGGCTTTAACATCATCTCCTTCTAGAACTGGAACCTCTCTACGTATGTAGGTGTCCAATCCATTTCCTTCAAGAACTAGTGAGATCCTATACTTCCATGCTTTTAAGTTGTCAGCCTCACCAAGCTTGTCATCAAGTTGGTGTGATTATTCATTTTGGAATCATAACCTTGTGGAAATTGAACCTAGTGTTAGAGCAATTACACTCACATCAATTGCCAATTGCACATGCAAAATTACTCACAAAAGAGACTGAATATGGAGCTGAACACTAAAATGTATTGAATAAGTGTACAATAGCCAACCTTGTGAAGTCATAGGCTGCCACAATAAATAATTACATGAGGGATTCGAATGCATGAAGTTTCCATTCGAATCTAGTCAAAATAAGGCTTACTAAATCTAAGCAAATCCCCCATAGGTGCATAAAGCAGTTTCCAAAACTGTCTAGGAGCTCACAAATTGAAAAAATAAATTAGGCAAGCTAATAGTCGATGGAAGGAAAACTCATACATTCTTTTCATAGGATAAAAGAGTGGAGGATGTGGATGAAAAAAAACAAGTTAACTTCACCTAGTCAAGCTTTCCCATTTGCCTTAAAACACTGAAAAAGCAGGCAATAAAGTAGAAAAAGAAGACATGCGCTAGGGAGGCCAGGAATAAAGTAGATTTGATTCCAATAGGTTTCCCAAGTGTTCCATGACTCAAAATTAGCAAGTTGTACCACTATGGATGTGTAGATGACAACTTGCATAAGGTGGAATATGGAAACTAGGCAAATAAGACAAAAATGGATTAATTAATGTCTAAGGTAGCTAAATATGGGTTGATTATTCTAAAACCCCCCCTTAAGCCTGGCTTATGAGTAAAATATCAGAAAATTATAGGGCCTAGAAAAAAGGCTTAGTCACCCTTTACATACTACATGTCCATTTAACCAAGGAAAGAGGCAAAAACTCAGTGGGAAAATCCTCCCTTAAACATGGACTGTAAAACAAGATTTGGAAATCTTGTCATCACTCATGCTTCACAGCATGATCAACAATCCCCAACAGTGATTTGAGATTGCTTAATGTATTCTCACAAAATGATTTGGTGAAGATATCAGCTACTTGTTCTGAAGATGAACAGAAGAGTAGGTGAATGGTGCCATCATGTACAAGTTGTCTGATGTAGTGCATATGGATCTCAATGTGTTTGGTTCTCTTCTTCTGAACTGGATCATTGCAGATTTGAATGGTACTATGATCATCACAGTAGATAGTAGTTGAGTATTCTGATTCGAAGCCACACTCTCCAAGTAACCCCTGCAACCATAAACATTGAGTTGCTGCATTTACAACTCCTCTGTACTCTGCTTCTATAGATGAGAGTGCAATGGCACTTTGTTTCTTGCTTGACCAGCTGATTGGCCCTTCTACAAGCATGAACACATATCCTAATGTTGACTTTCTATCTAAGCTGTCACTTTCCCAATCACTATCAGTAAACCCAATCAAATCAAGATCAGATTTAGCTTTATAGAAGATCCCATGTGTCCTTGTTCCCTGAACAAAGTTAAGGATTCTTTTGGCTGCTTTCCAATGGATCTCATGAGGCTGATCCATGTATCTAGAAGCCCCACTTACTACATAATAAATATCAGGTCTATTATGTGTAAGATACAACAAACATCCAATCAATTTCCTATACAGTGTATTGTTTACCATAGGTGAAGAATCAGCTTCTTCAAGCTTCACTCCTAAAAGGAAAGGAGTCTTGCTTGGCTTGCAATCCTTCATTATGAATTTGTTCAGCAAATCCAAGGCATACTTGGACTGGTGCACCTTGATTCCAGCTTTGGTTTGAGCAATCTCAAGCCCCAATAATTGGCTCAATAGCCCCAAATCTGTCATGGAGAAGGCTTGGTTCATTGCACCCTTCAAGGAAGCAATTTCATCCTTTGAGCTTCCTGTAATGAGAAGGTCATCAACATATAACACAATGATCATTAATGGACCATTAATAAAATTCAAATATACATTTGGATCTGATTTGCATCGAACAAAATTCAGTGATAGCAGAAAGCTATCAATCTTGGCATACCAAGCCCTAGGGGCTTGCTTAAGCCCATACAATGACTTCTTTATCCTGCACACAAGAGATGGGTTAGTATAAAATCCTTGAGGATACTTCATGTATATCTCTTCAGTGAGATCTCCATTTATGAAGGCACACTTTACATCCATGTGATGTACCTCCCATTGCTTTGAAGCTACAATGGCTAAGGCTAGCCTGATGGAGTCCATCTTTGCCATTGGTGCAAAGGTCTCATTGTAGTCTATGCGATGAACCTATGAGTAGCCCTTGGCTACCAATATAGAATTGTACTTCAGAGGTGAAACATTAGTAGAAAATTTGGTCTTGTACACCCACTTACACTAAACTAGCTTCCTCCCTGGGGGAAGATCAACCAGCTCCCAAGTGTTGCTCTTCTGGAGTGAGTTGAACTCTTCCTTCATGGCTGCTTTCCATCTTGGATCTCCTGCTGCATATTAATATGTCTAAGGATCTGATTCCACCATCAGATAGCATTTCTCAGCAAACATAGGATTTGTCATGCATAGAGCACTCTCAAATTGAGATCTAGTCCTCCTAGGGTCATTAGGATTTCCAGCTAGCTCTCCAGTTGCATGAATGGTCCTGGCTGCCCATTTTGTCCTTATAGGGATTTTAGGATCTGCAATAAAATCATCACTATCATACATATCAGAATCATCATGTTCAACTATCTCTTCACTTACATTCAGAGGTTCTGGTGGTGAAGAGGCTTCTCCAACTTCCACTGCTGCTAGGGGTTCTTCTTGAAACTGAACACACCTTTCAATGAAGGATTTGTTTGTGATCAAATTGATCAGCTTGTACCCTTTTGAATCTTTAGAGTACCCAACAAATAGGAACTCTTGGCTTTGGGGCTGCAAATCCTTTCTCTTTTCTATTGGAATTCTAGCCCAAGCCCTTGAGCCAAAAATCCTGAAATGGGTCACATCTAGCTTGTGCCCACTCCATGCTTCAAAATGAGTCATACCATCAAGATATTTATGAGGAACCCTATTCTAGATATAGGATGCATAGTTTATAGCTTTGGCCCAATACTTTGGTGGCAAAGTCTTAGCCTCCATCATGCAGGTTGCCATCTCTTTCAGTGATCTGTTCTTCCTCTCTGCAACACAATTCTGCTGTGGTGTGTAAGGGATAGAATGCTGCATATGAATACCAGCATCTACACAATATTGAATAAACTTAGACTTGACATAATCACCACCATTGTTATATCTAAGGACCTTGAGTTTCCTCCCATACTGGTTTTCAACCAAAGCCTTAAAGACTTTGAAGAGGCCAAAAACTTCAGACTTATGTTTCAGGAAGTAAACCCAGCAATACCTGGAAACATCATCTATGAAATTCAATGCATATTTGGCCTGACTCATGGAAATATGAGGGAATGGGCCAGCAAAATCACTATGGATCAACTCAAGAGGTGCAGAGGTTCTCTCATGACTAGCTCTCTCAAATTTATGCTCTGGGTGTTTTCCTAGGATGCAACCTTGACAGACTCCTTTGGAAAATTTTATCTTTGGTAACCCTATGACCATTTCTTTTTCACTAAGATTAGAAAGATACTTGTAATTTAGGTGGCCAAATATTTCATGCCAAAGCTTTCTTGCCTCATTAGCATGAATCAGAAGAGCAGAGGGGTTTGAGTAGGGTAGGAAGTGTGAGAACATGTATACCTTCGAAGTATGATTTGCAACTCCTTTTTCAATGACTTTACCACTGGATATCTCTGTGATATCAAATTCATCAGGGGATAATATGACCTTCTTTGGAGACCCTGTGTGGGTCATCTAATACATTGATAAGAGGTTAGAGGCAAGACCTGGAACATACAACACATTACTGAACTTACCATGGTCAAGATCAATCCTCCCTTTGCCCAAACTTTCAGTGAGAGAGTCATCTCCCAGTACTATTGGTGGTCCTTTCTACATGTCAAGTGAGGTGAATGCCTCCTTGGTCAAAACCATATGTCTTGAAGCTCCATAATCAATGATGAAACTAGGTGAGCTTGATGTGCCAGCAACCAATGCATGAACTCTCTCTCTGTCTTATGAATTTCATCCTCCTTCCCTCTTCTCTAAGCTATCTGGAAGGGAGATGTCATTCTTCTATAGGATTTGGGTCAGCATGTCTATTTTCTTATTCATGTAGGATCTCTCAGAATGATTGCCCTTACTGCAGTATGTGCACTTTCTCATTTCTCCTTTTTTCTTCTTATTCTGGTAGTTCTTCTGGGAACCTTGAGGCTCCTCCAGAGACTTGTTCTTGTCTCTCTTTTGCTCAGGTGGATTTTTAGCTTTCTTTTTTCTTTTTGAATCCAACCTTGAATCTCCAACAACTAGAGCTTGGTCTTTGGATGGTTTGATTGTGCCCATCATCACCAACTTATCTTGTTCGTGTGTGAGAGATTCCATGAAATCTGCAAGGCTATGAATCTTCCAGGATTGAGATGTCAACTTTGTTGCATAGAAGGTCAAAACAAACACTGAATAGTTAGGGCCAAGCTTTGAGAGTATGACCAAGACTAGCTGATCATCCTTCTTTTAAATCCCACATTGTTTTAGCTGCAAAACAAGTGCTTTGAACTTGGAGAAATAGAGTTGCAGGGATTCAAAGCTATTTGGACTCAGGGAAATCAGTTCATTTTTGATTTGATGTCCCCTCATCTCATCTGTCTTTCTAGAAAGACCAACAATATTATCCCATACTTCATTCAATGATGTCAATCCATCAAGATGGAAAAGGAGGTCTCTAGATATACTCAGACACAGGAGACCATAGGCCTCATCCCTCCTGTTGTGCCATTTTATATTCTCCGCAGTTGCATTGGGATCTGCTTCTGTTGCCATAGTCAATCTGTAGAGGAATTTTTCTCTCAACAGTATCTCCATCTCTGATTTCCATTCAAAGAAGTTAAATGGAGTCAAGATGATCTTCTGAGATTGATCCATAACTCAGAAATTGTCCCAGCAGGCAGTAGAATGCTCCCAGTCAATGATGTCAAACCTGCAAAACAAATTGGAAGGAGAGAAATCGAAATACAAAGGCTCTGATACCATGTGGAAATTGAACCCAATGTTAGAAAAATTACACTCACATTAATTTCCAATTGCACATGCAAAATTACTCACAAAAGAGACTAAATATGGAGCTGAACACTAAACTGTATTGAATAAGTGTACAATAGCCAACCCTGTGAAGTCATAGGCTACCATAATAAATAATTACATGAGGGATTTGAATGCATGAAGTTTCCATTCGAATCTAGTCAAAAACAGGCTTACTAAATCTAAGCAAATCCCCCATAGGTGCATAATGCAGTTTCCAAAACTATTTAGGAGCTCACAAATTGGAAAAATCAATTAGGAAAGATAATAGTGGATGGAAGGAAAAAGCATACATGCTTTTCATAGGAGAAAAGAGTGGAGGATGTGGAGGACAAAAAACAAGTTAACTTCACCTAGTCAAGCTTTCCCATTTTCCTTAAAACACTGAAAAAATAGGCAATAAAGTAGAAAAAGCAGACATGCACTAGGGAGGCCAGGAATAAAGTAGATTTGATTCCAAGAGGTTTCCCAAGTGCTCCATGACTCAAAATTAGCAATTTGGAACACTATGGATGTGTAGATGACAACTTGCATAAGGTGGAATATGGAAACTAGGAAAATAAGACAAAAATGGATTAATTAATGTCTAAGGTAGCTAACTATGGGTTGATTATTCTAACAAACCTCAAGTTGGTGTCTGTCCTGGTTCCAGAGCTGGCTGATATAGGGTTTTTCAGAGAAACCCTAATTTTTAAAACTTGGAATCTTTCATATATGATTGGATATAAAGATAGACCTCTTCAAGTTGAGATGTAAAATGTATTCCTTTTCTGAAAATAGTGGAGGGAAGATCCCGAAACATGAAGCCCTAGTTTACTAATTTCTTCTGCATAAATGTCTGATACTATTTCTGTGGTATCTCTGAAATTACTGCTCCTCTGTGTCTGAAATTTCGTATTGAGGTAACCTCGTTTGTCCTCTTTCCAAAACCATAGGTTTTACCAGAATTTGTTTCACCAATTGGGACTTATGAGACTTTTCCCAAGGTGACATATTCATTAGACGAAATTTCAACTCTAAATGGGCCTCCTAAGGAAAAGTAATAAAATAATAGTTAAAATAATAAAATAATATTTATTAATTTTGGAGGAAGAAAAGAAAAAACTAATTCTTTGTTTGTATTTTCGACATATCTCCCTGTGTTTTTACTCAAATTTTGATCAGGAGATCTCGTTGGATGTGAAATTAAATTCTGCATCCAACGAGTACCCACTCAGCATACTTTTGATGGGCCCCGCTACCCCAAAAACAAGAAATGCCTGAAAAAAATGTGATGATTACATCATCATCACATTTTTTCAGGAATTTTTTGTTTTTGGGGTAGCGGGGCCCATCAAAAGTAAGCTGAGTGGGTACTCGTTGGATGCATAATTTAATTTTTCATCCAACAAGCTCTCCCAATCAAAATTTGAGTAAATATACAGGGAGATACGTCAAAAATACGAACAAAAAAAGTAATTTTTTTTATGATAACTATCCCCATATTTATATTAAAAATTTGTTTAAGAGGTGCTCCCTTTTTTAATTTTAAATAATTTTGATTGGCTAATACATGATGACATGGAATTTGAATTATTTTTGGACGGCCCATTTTAAATTGAAATTTCCTCTAATGTCAGGACTATTCAGCAAAGCGAACTTGTACGAACTGCCACGTGTATCTGTTTCATCATCAGGGTCTAAAAATTTTACCACAAAAATTAAATTTTGTGCCCTATCTGGAACATCTTGAAAAAATTTATTTGGACCATGGTATCCCGAGATATAGCAATTCTCCCTAGGTGTCATGTTTAGGGATGAATCCTGGAAGAGGCTAGGACCCTGATTTGGAGGAAACATATCTCCCAAATTATAGCAAATATGAGGCTAAAATTTTTATACTGTGTACATTAGGATTTTATCTTCATCCTCTGAAAATTTTGGCCCCTGATACTTCTTCAATCCCGCGATATAGGGAATGTACCAAAAATACCAGTTTTAGTATTTTAGGGTTTTTCAGGTGCAGGGTCAAACTAGGGTTTGAATTTCCCAAAGTTTTACCCAACCAAAAATATCGACCTTAGTCTCTAAACTTTGATTTTTATGAGGAGAGAAATCCTATGGAAGGCTCACTCAAAGATTCCTCTTCTGTAAAAATACCTAAACTGAACATGCCTAGAATCAAATTCTGCTTTGACACAAATATGTGCCCTTCAATGGAGAGTTATCCTAGCGTCCTTTTACTGATGGATTGTGGTGAGAGACCCAAAAAGTAAGAATCCCTAGCTTCTGCAGCTGCGCAGTGTCTTCTTCTCAGGTTAGCTCTGATACCATGTTATATTTTTATCATTTAAGGAACATTATCTTAGGATCTTATATGAGAGAATAACATGCACAACAATCAATCAAAAGAGACAAGAGACACAAATATTTTCCTCAGGGAAACCATAAAGGAGAAAACCCTGCAAATTACTTAGAGACAGAATGAGCACCAATGGCAACAGTAAAACCCAAATACAGAAAAGATGATCTCCAGCAGCTGCTCTCTCTCTCACTTGTGTGAGCACTTCCTCTCTCACTCATGCGCCCCAGTTGAGTGAATGTGTGTGACAAATAGAGAGTCTCACTCTCTATTTATACTAGTTTCCGACTTTTACAATTACTTACCATTACCGACATCTCTAGGATATTCTAATAACCCTAGTTCTGCTCAACTGTGGGGACTTTTCTCTCCAATCAACAAGAAGGGTTAACCTTAACTCAATTGTGGGGACTATTGCCCCGACTTACAATGGAGGGTTAACCTCAATGACTTTACATGACTTTATTATATTAATGACTCTCCTGATAGGAACATCAGGGTATATTGAAATACAAATTATTCTCCCGATAGGAACATCGGTGTACAATATAAGTTATAGAAGTGAATACATTCTGAAGTTACAAATACATCAACACAATATATTGCTGTATCTACTTTGGGGTTATCACATTTACTTTATGTTTATAAATATTAGGCCTACTCAACAAACTTGAGGACTTTAACCCAATGTGGGAGAGGTTGCACAACTTTGTGCATAATTTCCCACAATGAGACTATGAGCCTGAAGAAGAGGGGTATGAAGAATAGTATCATCCTAAGGAGACAAATATACTAAACCCTTCTTCAAACCTCAATATGATTTTCCATTTTCATGAGGTGCAGGACAAAGAAGACTTGTCGAGATTTGAAGGTATTTGCATGATGGGAGATAAAGAGTACATCATCAAGGAAAAGGTTGTATGCCAAGAGAAAAACACGCCAGATATATCTCCTTCCTAGTTGCAAATGGTCAAAGGAAACATTATGGCAGAAGTTAGGAGATATTATGACCCAATACCTCGACTTGACGATCAAAATTTCAAGTGGGATGAACCACCCAAGTCTTATAATGAGAACTAAAGAGATAATGGCAAGGTGGCACAACAACCACAATGACATATGGTCTTAATAGTTGCAGACATTAGACAACTTGTCAGCCTAATTACATATAATTTTTAGCTAGATGATTTCAATAGGGTGTACAATTTAGTAGAAAGTATCTCACATGCTACGTAGTTACCTATGTTGCATGTCATAAGAATATGACTTAAACAAATTTAAACAAGTGGAATAAGCAACAAAGTTGCTTAGTACCTGCCTCCTAAGAAGAGATTGAAAATATATAGCAATAGGATAATTTTGCTATAAAAATATATGATAAAACAAATAATTACAATTTGAAAGAAATTAAGACAAAAATGAATTAAAAAATGTCCATTTAAATACGATATAGGTTATTGCAATGTAGCATAAAACAAGCATATTCAAGCTTCCTTACATACTTCTAGTAA